>VDFB02256132.1:48257461-48514255 GCA_007258455.2 Sequoia sempervirens
ATTCCAACAAGACATGAGTCAATGATGATGAGAGATGGAAGATTCACTTATCATGATTTGGGACTTTAAAAGGGCCACTTACCTTATGTTTGGTAACACACATAAGCACGATGCATCAAGGTATAAAGAACCATGATGGTATTGTACTTAGCGTGATAGACTTTGACTCGATAATTAGATAGGAGTACTCCTTGTTCACACCTAACATGCGAAACCTCATTTAAAATGCAGTTTAGATATTTCAAACATCTCAAACCAAAACATAGAAAGGAAAGTCTTCCTATGTGGTCAACAAGACACCTAAAACACCCTCCATACAAACCAAACAAAGTATGCATGACTGAGGTTATATTACAAGAACATCCAACAAGTGCAGTAGATAAAAAGATAATGATCGTTGCCCCATTTATTTCTCTCTAAATCACTTTTTTTTAGACATCATTGAGAGGTTCTTGGAATGAGCACAAAGAGATAAGTCAAAAGAAAAAAGATAAAGTAAACAAACAAGCTGATGTTCTTCAATACTACTAACGAAAAGGGAATATATTTTTAAGGATAAGAACCTAAACTTATTGCCAAAAGATAATGCCCATTGTAGGAAGGATACATCCTAAGACATGTTAGTGGATGGCGGTACGCCATTTTGTTTATCCAAATGTTCTCTTTGATAAATAATGCCCATTGTAGGAAGGATACATCCCAGGACATGATGTTATTAAATGATTAAAATGGGACTTATTGGATGAGAGGCTATTGACACAAAGAATTGACCAACTTGTTTATGTATTGACTTAAACCTGAGACTTGACGCTTTGAGTTTTCACTTTGACCGCTAGACTTGTTTCCTATTGTTTCACCAAAGGTTGGGGATGAATTTTACTGATTTATTGTGAGTGGTGTTTATTGTAGGTGTAAGCGATATGAGACAGATGGATTTTTTCAAGTATTTTTTTTTTTTATGTTTTTGAAATGTTTTGAGGTTGCTTTTGGTATTTTTGAGATTTTTTAAATGTTTTGATTTTTAAATTTCTAATGTTTTGGGATTTTTTGAGATTTTAACCAAGAGACTAACCTAAAGACCTATCCTAGGGGCCTCAGGGGCTGATCAATAGATTAGCCTTGCCTACATTATACACACAAAGACCACGTAGTTTGACTGATGACTTAAGCAATTTACAAATGAAGATATACATGATGAAATGTTAGTTTATTGTGGAAGAATCCTAAAGGACTGACCTAAGTGTCTCAAGGGATGATCAAAGATCAACCTTTCCTATGTTCAAGGCTCAGAGACCCATAGTTCAACAAGACGACTCTATTTTTGACTTTTTGACTTTTTGACCTATTTCTGGATTTTGATATGATTTGGATGTTTTTGGATTTTCTTGGCTTTTTTTTAATGTTTTTTGGATTTTATGTCTTTTGAATGTTTTTCTTGTTTTTTAGAAAGTTTTATGAATGTTTTTGGATTTTCTTGGTGTTATGGATGTTTTTTGGTTTTTTCTAATGTTTTCATGTTTTTGGATTTTCTGATTTAAGGACTTCAAGAATATACACGAATCCAATCCAATGAGAACATTCCCCCAACATGATGCAATAGTCTACTCTGATAAAGGCAATACAAGCTAGCCTTGGGAATGGACTGAGTACTACTAGGAGGGATCATGACATGAACACAAGACCAAGCTATGATGTTGATGCCAAACGGGTGGGTGATGGATGGAAATATGGAATGCCATGGATGATGGAGGCTTGATGGATGGATCATGTAGAACAAGTTGTGAAGATCCTGATGGATGGAAAGTGCTTATTTACACAAGGTGCTTGTTTTTCAGGTTTTCACCAAGGTACTTTCCCAAAGTGCCACCGAAGTGGTTTTCACTAGAGGACGATTTTTCTCTTTACTATTTTTGATTCTTTTTCTAATTTTTTTGGATTTTTTGCTATTTTTATTTTTTTGTTGTCATCGAGACACTTGTTTGCCAGGTTTTCATTAGGGTGACCATTTTTTCAGGAAGTTTTCTAATTTTTTTTGGTTTTTTGGTTCTATACCTTGAGAGATTAGGCATTAAACTTTTTAAGATGGGAGTTGTTCATGGGATCCTACAGAGGTTCCTGTTCAGGTGTTGATAACTTATATGCCCCTAACTTATAGCTCGTGATAACAAATGGTCCCAACCAGTTGGGTTCAAATTTTCCTTTGCTATTTGGATTTGGGACGCTCTTCTGATTCTCTTTTAGCACAAGTTCTCCAACTTGGAAAGTCCTTCTTTTGATATTATTGTTATAGCTCCTCTTGAGTCTATTTTGATAGGCTTGCAAATGATTCAAAGCATCCATACGATGCTCATCCAGTAGCTCTAGCTCATTTAGTTTTGATACTCGATATTCTTCGTTTGTGATGAGGTTTTGCAGTGATATTCTCAGTGATGGGAGCACAATTTCAATGGGCAATATGGCTTATGATCCCTAGACTAGGGAGAATGGAGTGGCATTGGTGGGTGTGCGGATGTTGGTTTGATAGGCCTAGAGAGCGGGATTTAGTTGTAGATGCCAGTCACGACCTGTGTCATTGACTGTCTTTTTGAGGATTTTCATAATGGTTTTATTAGTAGCTTCTTCTTTGCCATTGCCTTGGGGATAATACGAAGTGGAAAAATAATGTTGGATTTTGAATTTTTCACATAGATGACGAACATCCCGATTCTCGAATGGTGTCCCATTATATGAGATAATATCTTGGGGAACACCGTATCGGCATATTAAGTAGTTCAGGATGAACTTTGATATCTGCTTCCCAATTATGTATGTCATGGGGATGGCTTCCACCTACTTGGTAAAGTACTCAGTGGCAGTTATGATGAACTTGTGGCCACTAGATGAGGTGGGGGTTATCTTTCCAATGAGATCAAGGCCCCACAATGAAAAGGGCCATGGTGTGATGATGGAATGAAGTTCTTGAACTGGAGCATGGATGAGGTCCCCATGTTGCTCACATTGCAGGCACCTTTTGATGTAGTCATGTGCTTCTCTTTCCATTGCAGGCCAGTAATATCCCATCCTCGGTAATTTCTTGGCAAGGGTCATTCCACTCAAGTGTGAAATACAAATACCATTATGCACCTTAGTTAAAGCAGTCAATTCCTCCTCAACATTTAAATAGTGTAATAGAGTTCCCTCTACACTCCTACGGTAAAGGGTATTTCCTAAGATGACAAACCAAGATGCTTTCTTGACATAAGTTCCTTTTAGGCTCGAGGGTAAGTCAGCAGGTGGGACACTTATTCACAAGTAGGTATAAATGTCATGGTACCAGGGATCACCGGGACCAATGATTTCACACAAAAAATTTGATTCTGGTACCTCGAATGTGGGCATGAGAAGTTGTTCTACCAAGAATTCATATTTTGGCACATTATGAGGGATGTCCAGTAGGGATCTGATCATTGCCATGGTGTTTGTTGCTTTGTTGTTTTCTTTGGGAATTTTCTCAAATGTGATATCAATGAATGACTCTTTGAGGTTCTCTACCAACTTTTTGTATGGATTCGACTTATCATCCTTGGTCTGGTAGTCACCATTCACTTGATTTATTATTAGCTATGAGTCTCCATATACTTTGAGGGCCATGATGTGGCACTGCACTACTATTCTGAGACCTGTGGTTAAAGCCTAGTATTCCACAATGTTGTTAGTGCAGGGGAATGCCAATTTATAGGACCTTGGTATGTAGTCCCCCTGTGGGGTGATAAAGAAGACACTGGCTCCTAATCCATGCTACATGTATGAGCCATCAAAGTAGAGTTTCCAATGGTCAGCTATGTTGAGATTGAAGATGGATTCATTTGGAAACTTTGATATGAGTGGATTCTCTAAATACATGGGTGCTTCTGCAAGTTGATTTGTGATTACTTGACCTTTGATTACTTTTCATTCCACATACTCTATGTTGTATTTAGATAGAATCATGACCCACTTGGCCATCCTTTTAGTGAGAATTTCCTTTGACAGTAAGTGCTTGAGGGGGTCGATTTTGGTGATGAGTTTGATTTTGTGTGCTAACATGTAATGTTTGAATTTCTATGAAGCAAACACTATTGCTAGACATGAGTTTTCAATAAATGAGTAATTTAACTCATGTCTAACCATTGTGCAGCTAATCTAATAGATGAACCTCTATGTCCCATTTTCATCATGTTGAGCTAGAAGAGCACCAAGGGCTGCTGATGTTGCTGATACATAGAGGATTAATGGCTTTCCTGGGATCCGTGGCATGAGGACCAGTGGTGTGAGCAAATATTCTTTGATTTTATTGAAGGCTTCATTACACTTGTCATCCCATTTGTACACTACTCCCTTGTGAAGTAGGTGAGAATATGGGTTTTACTTGTCTATCAGTTGTGCTATGAATCTGCAGATGGACTGAAGTTTTCCTTGGAGGCCTCTCAGCTGTTTCAATATTTTAGGTGCCTCCATCTCGAGGATAGCTTTTACCTTGGTAGGGTCTACATCAATACCCCTCATTGACAATATGTATGCCAAAGACACACTTCTTTGGATTTAATTGGACCTTGTATTCCTCTGGTCTGTCAAAAATGGCACTCAAGGTTACTATGTGATCCTTCCTTTTTCTGGATTTGGCTAGTATGTGATCGATGTAATCTTCAATAGTTTTGTGGATCATGTCATGAAATATTAACGTCATGGATCTTTGGTAGGTGGCTCTAGCATTCTTTAGGCCGAATGGCATCATGTTCCAGCAGTAGCTCCCCCAAGGGCAAGTGAAGGTTGTTTTTGTGTTGGTCTTCTTTAGCAATCATTATCTAGTTATATCCCGAGAAACCGTCCATCAGAGAAAGCATTTCATGTCCTGCCATCATGTCTACAATCATGTTAATGTTGGGCAATAGGAAATCATCTTTTGGACATGCTTTATTTAAGTCCCTGAAGTCTATGCAGATTTGGATGCCCCCCTCTAGTTTTGAACAAGAACCAGATTTGACACCCATTTTGGATAGTCGATTGGTCAAATGAATCTTGCATCAAGTTGCTTCTTTAGCTCCATTTTGACTAGCAAGGAAATTTGAGGATGCATTTTTCTTAGTTTTTGTCTAATGGGCTTTGCTTCAGAGTATACTTCTAGGTGATGAACTACAATTTCTAGATCAAGCCTAGGCATGTTTGCATAGCTCCATGCAAAATTAACTTGTCTCTCTTTCAAGAAGGCTGCTAGGAGCTCTTGTTCTTCTGATAATAATGACTCTGTATAGAATGTGATGTGTGGGGTCTCCTCTATTCCTAGATTAACTGGATTGCATTTGTCAGCTAGGACTACTGATTTTTCCTAATGAAGAGCTCTGAAAGGAAGATTGAATCCCGTATCCTTGGGCACCTTGGAGAGGTTTTCACCATTGGATGCGTCCTTTATTTTTACTATTTTTGGGTCAAAGAGTGCCACAGTGTGGTTTTCACTCAAGGACCTAGATATTGTTCTTAGTTTTTCACTTTTGCGATTGAGGGATTCAATCGTTTCCCCATAGTATGCATGTGTATCCAGCTTAATGATAAATCTTGCTTTATGATCCCCACATGGAATATTACCCTATAGGCCCATGAATTCTGAGAGCACCTCATCATTTTCAAATGTGTCAAGAATTGGCGGTCCTCGTTTGTCATAATTGATGAGTTGGGGGTAAACTAGGCGGATTTCATTGTTTTGGTTTTTAGACTCATAGGATATGGTGCTAATCATGAGAAGGATGGAGTCCTTGAAGAGCATGGGTAGGTTGGTTATGGGATCCTCATCATCACTACTATTGTAGATGTTAGTTATGTCAAATGTGAAGTTGTCTATGACTCGACCTGTAGATATTGGTAAGTGAAGTTTCACTAATGATTGCTGAGGAGGATTATTGACCTTTCTAACTGGAGGACTTTGACCACATATGGTTATAATATAAGGGGTACATCCAAGGCCAATATTTCTCATTCACGTCTCCAAAATGATGGGTATTAGAAGCCCATTGTCCTTTTGCCCCATTTTCTAGTTTCTATCATAGCCCATTGCGAGCATCATTTGCAAACCTTTATTGCTATTAGCCATTGGTAGATTGGCTACCGGTCTATTGTATTAGTATAAGAGATAGGATGGGTCCTCCTATATTACTTCTCGACTGAGGTCTCCCCAACTTCTAAAGTTGGAATATTCTTAAGTGGGTGTTTGGGATGTTGAGGCTTCATTTGATTGTGGTTGTCCTTGTGATCTAGGAGATTGTGGTAACTCTCCTACCACAAAAGCATTTTTGGGAATTGTATAGTTTCCACAACCATTGTCCTGGATGATGAATTTGATATCAGTGATGGTGGGGATGGTAGGAGTGGTGGGTGTCTCTGTTGAAGAAGTGGAAGCGAGAGTGTTTAGATCAATGTATGGTGTTGATGGGCCTTCATCATTTTTAGGCATTTGAGGAATTTTGTAGTATTTTTCCTCTAGGTTCTTGCAGTAGGAGAATGGTTTAGGATCTCCATGGATGGTGACCTCTTTTCCTTCATATGTGAATTTGACACATTGATGGAAATTTGATGCTACTACTTGCATTGCATGGATTCACAGACGTCCCAAGAGAATGTTATAAGGAAAGTAAAGGTCTAGGACCTGACAGGTAGTTTCCATGATAACTAGCCCCAATTGAATAGGGATTTGGATTGTGCCTTTGGACACTCTTTCTTGATCATCATACGCTCTGATGGTAATACCTTTTCCTTTGTCAATGGAATTCTCTGAGATTTTCAGGTTCTTAATGAGCTTGAGGGAACAAATATTCAAGCCTACACCTCCATCCACCAAGACTCACTTGACTTTATTTTTATGTACAATGACCTCTAAATGGAGTGCATGATTGTGAGATGGTTGAGCAGGAAAGTCTTGGTCAGAGAATGTAAGGAGATTCAGAGTGATGATGTTTCTGACCATAGCTTGGAATTGTTCTGCATCAAGATCTGTGGGGATGGTGGATGAAGCCAATGCTTCTTCAAGGATTTTCTTGTGGGTGGATGAAATTTTTATCAACTACATGATGGAGATTTGTGCTGGGGTTCTTTTTAGTTGATCAAGTACATTGTAAACGCTAGGAATAGATCTAGGGTTGGGTGCGAGTGATCTATTTGGCTGAGATGATCCTGCAATGGTAATTTTTCTGCCTCTTGTGGTGACTTCACAACCAACATGGGCTACTTTGATGGTGATGGAAACACAGTATTCATCTAGGGATGCGACAACATGGTAGTACACATGATTCACGCTCTTGAAGGTACCTTTCCCCTGATCAGTGTTATTGTTCCCTTTACTGTTATGATTTGGTATCAATTCCATGTATATTTTGAGGTTCTGATTTCCTACTGGCTACTCCACATTTATGAATTTCTTATCAATGAGGTCTTGGATTAGATTTTTCAACCTCATGCAACTATTAGTGGCATTCCCTTTGATTTTTTGGAAGTCATAGAGTTGATTTTTGTTGTACCATGGTGGTTTGACATCTGGTTCTTGGTAATTTTCATAGGTAGGAGCATTGATGAGGTTTTCATTTATTAATTTCTTCATGATGACCTCGAGTGGTTCCCCAAGGCTAGTGTATTTCTACTTGGGGGAATTTTTGTTTCACTAGGGTGGTCCCCTTTGATCGTTGACGTTGTTGATCACTTGATTGTTTGGTTGTTGTGTTGTTGTATTAGCTTGATGATTGTTTTGATGGCTATTTTTAGGTCATTGTTGTGGTGTGGGTGTGTGTTGTTGAGGGGTGTTGATGAAAACTTTGGCGTCGACAACACCATCATTGGTAAAATTTCTATTCGTTTCCCATGTGTGAGGTTTTTCATTGTAACTGGTTGATGGATGATTACTCTATTGTTTAGGATATGCAGGTGATTTTTCTTGTACCATAAGGGATTGTTCGATGTTGAGTGCCTTGGAGATCAACTGGTCATACGTGGTGATACCTTGTACTTTGAGATGGAATGCCAAGGCTCTGTTGAGGTTGGATATGATAGTGCACACTTGTTTTTCCTCAGGCATTACCCATTTGCTCTGATTGGCCTTGGATTGCCATCATTATAAGAATGAAGCAAATGATTCATTCTTACCTTGCTTCAGAGTTGATAGTTCCTCTAGACTGACATCCATTCTAATATTGAATGCATAATTTTTGATGAATGCATCTACTATTTCTTAGAACTTCTTGATGTCAGGAGGAAGGTGAGAGAACCATTCCATGGCGTGGCCAAATAAACTTCTAGGAAACAACCACATCAAATAGGTATCATCATATGTGACTTCCATGTAATGAACCTAGAATTCCCTAATGTGATCTTTAGGGTTTCCCATCCCTCAATATTTTTCAAATTTGGGGATTTCAAATCCCTTTGGGAATGGTTTCATTGCAAGGCTCTTGTCGAATGGATAAGGACACAAGTTACTGCGTGTTTTCATGGTTCACCCTGATTGAAGGTCAAGCACCTATTGTGACATCGTTTTGTGGATTAGGGGGTGGGATGAAAGTGTTCTAAGGTGGTTCAATTATCGGTGGGATGGGTCGATTGGTTGGTATGTTGATGGATGGTGTTTACACATTATGTTGCACCAAGTATCCTTGCAATTTTCGTTGTACCAACAACACTTGTTGTTGGTCCTATTAATGTTGCACTAATAGGGCCTGTTGTTGAGCTTGCTGTTCCTATTGCTGGATCAACAACGCTTATTGTTCGGTTGCTAATTGGGCTACTTCTTGCTACTCTTGGAATTGTTTTAGCACTTGCTGGTATGCTTGCTATTGGGTTTCTTGTTGTTGTGCAAAATATTGTGCTTGTGCTTGTGCTTGTTGAGCTTGGTACTAGGCTTGAGCTTACACTTGTTCTTGAGCCTGAGATTATGTTTGTTGGGCAGAATGTGCAATTTGTGTAGCTTGTGCAGCCTATGCTACTTGAGCAGCTTGGGTTGCTTGTTTTTCTTGTTGTTGTAATAAGGCTTGAGCTTGTGTAGCTTGTTGCATTTTTTGTGCAACTTGGGAAGCTTGAGCAGCTTGGGCAGCTTGTTGAGTTGTTAGCTGTGCTGCTTGTTGATTTTGTATTTTTTGTAGTGCCTTCTGATAAGAAGCCTACTGAGCAGCTTGCAACACAATACTGTATTGGTTTGATGTGTTCGAGTTTGGTGGTAGTGGTGGTGGAGGTGGATTTGGAATGGTGCTTGTTGTGGTGATGAGAGGCACCATCATGTTGATGATTAGGGTTTGAGTGGTGGATGGTGCGATTGATATTTTAGTCCTTGAGAGACCATGTTTTGAGATACCTGGGGGATGGTTGATGATTTGATGGTGGTGGCTTGTGTTATTGGGATGGTTGCCATCTTTTGTTATGATGTCAATGACAAGATATATTGATTAGCGATCAGAGGGTTGATTTGATTTTGTTGATTGATATTTGGTAAAGAAGGAAGCCCTAAACCAAGAGATGATGTGGATATTGATGTAAAGAGGGGGAGTGGTGGAAATGTGAGTGGTATACTCCCTCAGGGGAATGATGAAGATGCAGTGGCAAAGATGCCCCATGGTCCAAATAAGTCTCCTTCTCCCTGCAAGGTTATGGGGAGAGGTGTTGCATGAAATGATGATGATGGATCGTGTGGATCATGAAAGGTGAGAGGGACATATGGATGCGATGGATTTTGGGGTATGGACCATTCCAAGATGGTGTTTATGTCCAAATCCTAATTTCTTATGAGAGGATGTGTTTGCAATGCATTGAGAAATGCACTTCCTTTGTTAACAATGGGTTGCATTGGAGCGATAGATGATGCAATTTGTGGGATTTTTGGAGTGATGCTTTGAAATGTGGGGTAGATGAAATGGGGATGGTAGATGAGATTGGAGGCATGAACCCAAAATATTGTTCCATAATAGTGCTCACATCCAAATTGGAGGGGAGTTTAGCCCCTTGCTTTGCTAATTTGAGCATGTATAGTGAAGGATTGAATCTCATCGTGATGTTGATAATCTTATGATTCTTTAAATTTTGAACCATTTCGGTGATTTCGTCATGTGACATTCCAAAGGAATTATTAGTAAGATCCTCCAGTTGGACACCTTCCTCTTGATGATCTTGCGAAAATGGCAGAAGGTTAATTGTGAGACTGCCAAACCCAATGGGATTCATTTTGGGATCAAGTTACTCGAAGTAGATGTTTCTTTGTTGTTTTCCATGTTCCTCTTGTGTTGTGATCTAGTTTGCACCATAAAATGGGGATCAATTTTAAAGAATGTAAGAGATGAATCTCTAATTCTTTGGATTGATCTAATTTTAGGTACAAAAGAGAAAAATTAGGATGACTTAAGGATCAAAAGTATGATGGTGAAATGAAGGAAAGGTGGATGATATGAATGTTTTAGAACTCTTGAGAAATCTTGAAGGAGATGTTAAACTTTAGGACTTGGATTTGATGTTTTATTTTGATTTGGGATTAGAATGATTTGATTTGGATTTGGATTGTGAACTCATAAACTCTAAGAGGTTGGATGTTGTCCTAGAGTGAATTTGTCCTCAAGATGCTAATTTGACTAAGTGTGAGAAGAATGATTCATCTAAACACACCTAACCAAACAAGATTATTTTCGATTGGGTTTTGATTTTGGATGACAAACTCCTAAATCCTAAGATGTTGGATGTTTATCAAGGGATAAATTTTTCCACAAGGTTTGATAATTTGACTAAATATGGGGAGAAGGATGCATCTACACATATCTAATCAAACAAGATGATTTTGGATTGGTTTCAAATGATTTGCCCAAAGTTTAACATGAAGGATTTTTCCAAGATTTCCAAAGACACTTGCTTATTAGACGTCAGTTTTGATGAACATGCTTTTCTCTAAAAAAGATGCTCAAACTCCCTAAAAATATTTGGGTTTTGACAATAATAGAACGAGTACAAACTAGGATTGTTTCTTGAAGCTTTTCTGTAAAAATTAAAAAGCAGCCTTCGTCTGAATTTGTATAGTGTTGAGAGACACTTTTGGTGATCTTTCAGACTAAGAGCTTTTACCTTTGGTTTCTTGATCTCGATCTTGGGTGAAATCATTTGGGACACATTTGTGGGATTCAATTGTCTTTATTCTTTTCTTAATGATTTCATTTTACTACAAACACTTCTTGATTAGGTTTTGAAACTAGATGTCTAATTTTTTAATTTCTTCTCATCCCTCAAAGTGTATCATGTGGAAATTGAGGAAATAAAAGCAAGAGTTACCTAATGTTTACTTTAGTAGGAGAAAATTGAGATAAAATTCAAGTGCCTAGAAACCTCTAAGGATATGAATCCTAAGGGAAAACAAGGGCATGTGGATTTTTTCAAGGATATTTGCTTCTCCTAAAGGGTTTGAGATTTGATGCTCATATTAAATATTTGTTTTCCAATGTTTTCAATCAAGTAATATGTTTTTATTTTGAGAACATGCACAATCCTATGGCTATGAAAGACTGTATTTGTTGAGTCCCCACTTGGACAAGTCTAGCTATGCCTACTTTCAGTGGATGGTTAGATGCTTGACCCCACTGGCTCCCCTCCATGACTCAATAATTCTTTCAGGGCAGCTAAGCGTTAGTACCCATGAATCTCCCATGGCATACTCTCCATCTCTACTAAAAGTTGTCAAAGTGTGGGGCGGCTTCAAAACGACCGTTCTTGCATCAACAAATAGATAGGGGTTTTGACCTTGCTAAACAAGGGTTTTAATTTGGAATTTCCATTGATGGAGATTGACCCATTTGGCAAGAAACTATTGCTGCCCTTCTCATTAGGACCAACCACATTATACTAGCCTTTGTTCTAGTACCCACTTTTATATCCCAGCTGGAAATACACTTGGCTTTAGTGTGTTACCAGTTGGGTCATTCCCTTGGGTGAGTATTTTTTCTCGCACCGTAGGCCCTCTAAGATAAAAAAAAGCAAGCAAAAATATTCATAGTTTGATCAACCTTCATTTAGAAACAAAGGGAGAACACACACAACATGTTTCAGTCACACTCGCAAGATGTTTTGTTGAATTTTAATCCCAAAATGAAATGTGGAGGTAATTACTTTACCCAACTTAAGATCACCAAAAGGCCTTTTGATTCTCAAGATCGTCGTGAAGAATGAGAGAAGTGCGTGCATCCTTTCGATGGTATTACTTTGAGTAAGTAATTACAAAACAAAGAAACACTTGTTCATTTTAAGTCCACAAAGCAATTATTTTGGTTAGTTTTAAAGCACCAAAATGAGATATGAAAATTTTCTTGTTCAATTGTTAAATTCGAAAACCAACTCTAGTAAGTTTGTCCTAAAGTTCTTTTTAAGTTCCTTGTAGCGAAAATTGAAATGTTATTTTTAAGAGCCCAAAAAGATGTGAGTTAATCTAAAACAAAAAAAGTAAAGCATAGAATGGAATCCCTTTAAAGCATTTAAAAACACTTTTTTGATTTCAAGTTTTAATGCTCAATTCTTTAACTCCAATGTATTTGTGTTCTTTGATTTCAATGTGAGAGCCAAACTATCATCTCCCATTGCCAACCTATTCCATAGTGGATTGGTGCCACTTTGATATGAAAAGTGGCCCTTTATCAACCCTTGACAAGCCAATGATGAAGATGCAATGTTATGACAAGGGACAAAATTAGCTCTCAATATGAAGAGAGTAACTTTGCATGAAGTTGTGGATGATGAAATCAAGGATAACCTCTTTATTTATAGAAGAGTTTGATGAGAGAAGAAGAAAATGGGATGAATGTGGGATAACAACCCAACCAATAGGAAGGAGCCACATGTCACCATGTGAATGTGCCAACGATGTGCACATTTTGATGAATGTACCCATAAATGCATAAATTTGAAATTTGAAAATGTTGAAATGACAAGGTGGAGGGAGAGTCAAATGGAGTAATGCTCACTTGGATCAATGCAAAAGGACTTGTAAGATGAAATAAATTCCTTGTTGGAAGGACTCATCCTATTTGGAGGGAGATTTGAAATGGAGAAATATTCCCTTTTTGATGTCATTTTGAAAGTAATTTATTAAATATTAAATCAAAGAAATGATTTATTGGTGCAAGTTGCAAAATCTAGAGGATTTAGGTGATTAGGATTAAATTAATTAGGATTTGATTAATTTAATAAGAGATTAGCTAATTTTGACTTTTGACTTAGATTTATGGATAATTAAAATAAATGAAAAGGAGATGGAAAATTATTTAGACTTAGTTAAATAAAAATTTTGATTTATTTAACTAAAGGGGATGATGGTAGTGTTAAAGATGAATTTATTTAATTTAAATGGAGGACTTTAGAGATTAATTAAATAAGATTGGTTTATTTAATTAACGATGAACTTTAGGATTAAATAAATAAAATGATTTATTTAATAAAAAGAGGATAATGATTTAAATATGTTTGATTGATTAATAGAGGAATTAAGATGAATTAATTAAATGGTTAATAGAGGGGTGATTAAAGAAAAATCAAAGTTAGTTGATCAGGATATTTTTCATGTCTACAGGACTAAGATGTCACCTAGGTCATCTTAGTCTCCCTCAAGTTACTTATAGGATTTAATTTCAAATCTTGGGGGGATTTAGCCTCATTTAATTAAATAATTCATATGTTGGCTTGTTGTGGATTAATTTTAGGATATTAGGCATTGATAAGTATAAATACAATGTTCTTTCTCTTATTTTAACCCCAAGCATTCAAGTATTCATCCTTATAGCATAATTGGAGTTCACAAGAGTATTTAAGAGCAATTCATCAAGCATTTGGAGTCATAATCAAGATTCAAGCATCATGTCAAAGATATTATTGCATCATGTGTGTTTTTGAGCCAACATTTGTGATGTAGGATTTTGATTCAAGCAAGCAATTCAAGTCAAGATCTACATTCAAGCTAGCCATTTCACACATGTTTGTAGATTTCATAATAAGGGTTTGGTGAGTTGAAACATAGAAATTTGTTCATTCATCATTTCCCTCCATTATTTCATTTCATTCCAAGATTTAATTACCAACAAGGGGTTTGACCAAAGAAAACCCCCATTTACTAACAATCAACAATATTTTCCTCTCTTTTCTATTTATATTTGTAGCTTTAGGTTGAAGATAATTTGAAGTGCAAAGTTACAAAGTTGTCATCTTCATGGAAAGTCACCTACATGCTAGATCTATAAGTTATAGGACCTAATATTTGAGAAGAAGGATGTGCAGAAATTGAACCTCAGGATCACCTTTTGAAGTTGTAAAAATTCAGATTGGGACTAAGTCGACAGTAAGGGTATCTTAGTCCTCCGAGTGGTATTTTCCAAAGATTCTTTGAGATTATGTTCCAACATTTAAAGATTCTGCATTTTCCCCCAAAAATAGTAGGGGGACTAAGACAATATTAAGGGTGTCTTAGTCCTCCCTAGCATATTTTGACATTTCTATATTTCTAGAATCCTTATTACATTTCCAGACTTCCCAAGTACACACACCCTAACTTTTTGTTCCTTAATTTTGTCATTTAAACTCATCATTTGGATTGTATTACTAGGTTTTGTGAGTTGAATGTTAAGTTTTCTTTTCCAAGCTCTTACTTCATGGTGAACCCTTCAAAGACTAAGGAATCTCCCTAAGTCTTCCTTGCTGATAATTGAATCACCTTTATGTTGATAGTCAATCCAATTTTGGATCCTAGGGCATCCTTGAATGATAGTTGGAGAAAAGTGGTGTTCTATGACCTAATCCATCAAGCTTCCATTCCCCAATGGTTCATTTTTGTGAACCAAAAATTTTGGACATTCATTTTTCTGATTTGGAGTTCACTAAGGTCCTAGATCTAGGTTGCATTCATTCTTGCATTGCATCTTGCATTAGTGAAAGTTCATCTAGGGTTTCTTAGATTTGCATTAGTGAAAGTGCATATAGGTTGCAATTTTTCTTTCTTGCATCATTTTATCTCATTGAAAAAAATAAAAGTGCATTGTCAATTATCCAAATTGCATTTAGGAACATTGTTATTGCATTCAAAATTTTAAAAAATTTCATTCAACTTTACATTCAATTGCTTGTCATTAGTTACTTTTTTTTGGATTCATTTGCACACTTTTTTTGTTTCTAAACATTAGGTCTCTGAGTAGGCAATCTAGGAACACTATAAGCAATCCAAATTTTTCTTTTTTTATAAAAAAAAACCCTTTACTGGGACTAAAATTCCCTCACTAGCATCTTAGTCCCTATGTGGGTTTTTGACTTAGAACCTTATCTATATTGTTTCCTTTCTGTTCCAATTTCTAGAACGTCAGAACTTCATCAATAGGACCAAGATGGAATTTCTGGTGTCGAAGTCTTTTGACTTTTACTTTTCTATTTTCAAGGTTTGAAATTGCTTTTTTGTGCTTCTTTTTGCTACTTTGAGTTTTTTGTTACATTTTGTAGAATTGTTGTTATCCCAATTTCTTTCATTTCAAGTGTAATTGTAAGCATAGGACATTATTTTCATTACACTTTCTTTGGTTTATCCCTTGCATGAGATGTACTACTTGGTGTCCTACTACTAATACTATGGTGACATGAAGTGTGAGACTCATGGCATCCCGTGATAAAACACTCATTGTGGATCTTGGGTTATGTAGCTCTCTTACTTCTAGTGTTGGTACTAGTTCACTAGGTATGGACTATACCTTTGATACCTCTTTCTCTATGCCTACTTTACCTAAAAGTGCTATGAATTTTTTTCAAATAATGGTTGATCATATCCATCAAGAAAATATAATAAAAATGCATGAAGACCTAGCCCATTTACAAGATAGCATGAGTATTGAAAACATTTCCAACATTGTTATACTTTCCATAGATACTAAATTCACCACATTATAGAAAGTGATGAAGGATTGAAAGTTGTGTGTAACATATATCAAATATTTGGAAAATAACTTCCTTCCACCACTAATGGTGCTCAAACTTCAAACAATGTGAAAAACCAAGGTGGAACTCAAATTACTCCCCCTTCAACCATAACCTCCATCCCCACCTATACAAATCCTCAAGTGACCACAACAATGCAACCAACTATAAATTTCCTTCCTACCTTAAACATCTCCACTAGTGCTCCTTATACCTATGTGGCATCTAACCTTATATCTCCTCCCATAAGTTATCCATTCAATTATCCTTCCAACACATACATACCACCACCATATTCAACTCCATCTGAAAATAGAAACAATTACCACATCATTAACCACCTTTTACAAAGCCTCTCATCCATTCAATGCCAAGTTTCCACCATAAATCAAAATCAAAATGGTCCACCTTCATACTATGTCAAAAGCAACCCACTATCTTTGGAGATATTGAGAAATTTGGTACCACAAGGTATAGAGATCCCTATATTTGTTAAATATGGAGGAAAAGGATATCCTAATAATAATGTTAATTCCTTTAATAATTTGTGTAGTGACATTATCCTTGAGGAAAAAATATTGGCTAAGCTTTTTCCCTGATCCTTGAAAGAAGTTACCTTGGATTGATTTTCTACATTACCAAATAACTCAATTCGCTCATTTAATTAACTTGTTGAAGCCTTTATTAACTCTTTCCAAGCTCATATGGTTCCTGAAATGACATTAGTTGATTTGATGAGATGTAAGAAAAATGAGGGTGAAAAATTCATTGACTTTATTTCACATTACCAATCGCTTTATTACCAAATTAGTGTGAAGATTCTCGATTCTCTCCTTCAAAAGATATTCATAGAAAATTTATAAATTAAGATACAAGAAAAGCTTATCATGAAGAAATTCCCTTCCTTCATGCACTTATGCACTTCCCTTCGAGATTATCACAATTCTGTAGATAGTTGTCAACCAAAAAAAACCTCTACCCATCTTGAAAAGTCTGAATCTTCAAACCAAAACACCTACTAGCCTTTTAAAAGATAAAATAAAAGTTTCCTTCAACTAAATTGTACCTCCCAACCTACCCAATAGGTCAATACCCAAGTAGCTGCTATAAATAAGAGTAATCCTTCTATCTTTTGGGATATGCAAAGACAATTTACTCCCTTACCTGACACACTTCAAAATAACAAGACTCGGCTAATAAAAAAGAACATGCTTACCTTACCTCTTGTTCAACCTCTTGACCCTAGCAAGTTCTTACCTCTGAGCTTTAGACACGATGACTATTGTGCTTATCACCAACAAAAAGGACATGATACATAACATTTCAAGCATCTTAAATATCTTGTGCAAGGCCTCATTGATTCTAATCATATTCAAATTAGAGGTCTGATGAAAAAGGTAATAAATCTATAGCTCCTCCTAACCAAAACTTACAAATATTTACCAATGCTATGCCTAACCACAATATTTCATTTGTTAAGGCTAGTGAAACTAAGCCTGATGTGATAAATGTTGACACAAATGATGATAACATGAACAATAAAAAAAAATCCTATGGATGATGATGAAAAAAATCCTATGGATACTAAGGAACAAATTCCTATTAGTACAATGATGTGAGTGATCAAAATCGAGCCTCATAAAAAAAAAACCATAATTCCAATTGACATTATTTTCTCTTTAGAAGAAACAATAAAAAATGCACTTGATGGTCCTCTTTACATAGCCAACAGAATCAATGACAGGCTCACTCCTAGGATTTTAATTGATCCCATCTATGGAGAGAATTTGATCATAGAGGAATTGTTATATGTGCATAAACTCAATAAAAATAGATATTATAAATCAAAATCATGGATTCAAATGCATGATGGGTTTGCTCATGCTACTATGGGCTCGATCACACTCCCTTTACAAGAAGGTCCAAATAAATTAAATGTATCATTCTCCATCATCTTTAATTGAGATGAATTTCATGTGAAGTTAGGCTACAAATGGCTTCGATCCATGAATGTGATGTCATCTATTGTCCATAAGTGCTTAAAGTTTCCAGTCAGCAATGAAATATGCATTGTGAACCATAGTGGCTTTAGACCTTTGTCTTCCTATGGAAATTTTTCCTTAGACTATTTTTGGCTTGAGCCCATAGAACCTATAAGACCACCCAGGGAATTTCTTTTCCTATCCTACCCAAAGTTCAAAGAAAAATGCATAGCCAAGTTTTCCCTCAAAATTTTTCATCCACCTATGATCAAAGCTCTACTCCTATAAGAAACTAATATTGACCTTAAGGCCCTTTTGACTAACAAAGACTCATACATAAAAAATACCTTGCCTATTTCCTAAAAAATGCTAAGAGAAAACCAAACAAGTCCTAATCCACCTCCTAAGAAAATTTATAAAGCCAAAGAGAAAGCGGTTGAACAACCTTCCATGGTTTCTTTCTTCCTTCCCTCACAAGAAGAAAAGGAACATATGGTTGATAAACCCACTCCTACACAAACGCAACTTGAAAATCATAATAAAAGAAACAAAAATGCTAGAGAGCATAGTCACAAGTGTCATGATATTGCTCGAAATATGAATGAAGAGAACAACATAGAAACTAAAAATATGAACTTGAGAGAAGCAATAAATGATGAGTCTCCTCAATTACTAGAACCAACAGATCCTATGTCTCCAACACAACAAGGACTAGAACCTTCTATGGATATTATCATTCATCCCCCTATTGTGGTTAACTTGGATGATGATGAAGAAACTACTAAAATTGATGAGCAAGTGCATAATGAGTTGAATTTTTTATTTTCCTCTTCTATGAGCTTAGACGATAAAAACCATGATGGTCCTCCTAAACTGAGTGATTCACCACGTGTTGAACCTAGTGATTCTCCTAGTACAACACTTGAAATTTTCCCTCTCACTATTGATTTGCATTCCACATATACTGAACAAGACTAGGATGTGGATGACCTTCTAGATTGTTGACTCGCATGTGCTTTACTATTCTTTTTGCTTTCCTTTTTCCTTTTGGTTGATTGCATGCATGTAATATGATTCTCGTATCATTTAATGTTTCCTCTGTATGTACATTCCTCTATTTGTACCTACATTCTTCTATATGTTGTAAGCTTTTTCCTTTTCATTGATATTTACCTATCATTTACATGTTTATCTTGTGTTTTCCTTTTGGGGATGACACAAGGCATCAAGACACCCTATGTCTCTTCCATGTTGACCCAAAATATTTTTCATTATATTTTATTTTCCTTTCATTTTTGTCTTGTGTTTTCCTTTTGGGGTTGATGCAAGGTGTCGAGACACCCTATGTCTCTTCCATGTTGACTCATAAGGTTTTTATTTTCTTTCACTCTCTTTTTGTCATTCTTCCAGTTCTATGTGTATTTTGGGAATGATAACAGTTCCTAGCTCTCTAATATCATTGCAACAAAGACAGATATTGACCCTGAATCCATATACCCCTTATATGTTTCTCGAGGGAAACCCTCTTTTCCTTTTTCATGTTTTTGCTACTTTAAAGTAATTTCTCACAACATGGTGTTTAGAAATTTCTTTAAAGTGGGGGCATACATTGGAATTATCTTGGGATTTTTTCCATGTTCCTTGATGTGGGTTTTAAACTTCATGCGATGCATTTTTCTCTTTGCAGTTACATTGGGAGTAATTTCCTTCAAGAGCTTGATCTATCTTAGCATATTACATTTCTCTTAGTGGTGATGCAACACACTACATTCCCTAAGTTGTGAATCTTTTATCCTTTGATTGGTCCTCTTTTGGAGACATTAGGAACAATTTCCCCTAAGATTAAGACCTCACATGAACTAAGAAAAATCCCTTTGAACATCCCTCTTTCTTATTGCATTGCATTTTTGTACCTTATTAAATTCATGGAGGTATGGATTTGATATGATTCCTTTTGGCTCACCTAGTGAACAACTAGCTTCACTAGCCCTTGTGAGCGTGCATTTTTTTTTCTGTCTTTATCATAATCATGGGGGTATGAATTTTATATGGATCTCTTGGGGCTCACCTAGTGGACAACTAGCTTCACTAGCCCTTATGAGAATGTATTTTGTTTCCATAGTGGATAACGCATTCCACTTGTAAACCTCTTTTGAAAAAAAACCTAGACCTGGTCCATAGTGTGTTGGACAACTAGTCAAAGCTTGATCTATTATTTTTTTCTTTTTCATTTTTCCTTTTTCTATCTTTGATTGTCTATGCTTTCAATCTAGTTATGGATTCATATACATCATCCGCAAGTGTGTTCCTTTGTGTCTATGTTTTTTTTCATAGGATCTTGATCCTGGGGGCTTGGCCATCTTATTGGTTATTGTAATCCTGTCCTACTAGCATTCGTACATTTGAACATCTCTTAATTGCATGGTTGGCTACTTTAGTGTGAGTTTGAAGCAAGTTCATCTTCTCACTAAAGTGGGGGCTAAATGTAGTGTAGGAAAATGCATACCCTTTCATTTTCACACTTATTTGTACCCTCATTGCTTTATTTTTCCTTATTTAGGCCTTAGTTGGTACTATTTTGCATCCACAAGCCTTATAAATTATATCCTTTTATGGCTAATTCTGACAAACATCAAAGGATAAATGGTAATTTAATGATTCTAGCTATGTCCTTGATTTTTCAATTGGTACTAAGATGCCACCTAGGGTGTCTTTGTCCCCTAATGGTTTTGGGACCCTCTTTTTAAAGGAACCTTAAAAGGTCCCTTTTTGGAGTCTATGCCTAGAGTTTCAAGCCTCAGGACTAAGATGCCACCTAGGGCATCTTAGTCCCCCTCAAGTTATTTTTAGGATTTAATTTCAAATCTTGGCAGGATTTAGCCTCCTTTAATTAATGTATTTTTATGCCAGCTTTTTGTGGTGTAATTTCAGGATATTAGGCATGCATAAGCATAAATACAAGGTTATTTCTCTCATTTTAACCCCAAGCATTCAAATATCCATCCTTATAGCATAATTGGAGTTCACAAGTACATTCACGAGCAATTCATCAAGCATTTGAAGCCATCACCAAGATTCAAGCATCATGTCAAAGATATTCTTGCATCATGTGTGTTTTTGAGCTAACATTTGTGATATAGGATTTTCATTCAAGAAAGCAATTGATTCAAATACACTCATTTGATTCAATATCTATATTCAAGCTAGTCATTCACACAAGTTTGTAGATTCCATAACAAAGGTTTGGTGAGTTGCAACATACCACTTTGTTCATTCATCATTCCCCTCCATTATTTCATTTCATTCCAAGGTTTAATTACCAACAATGGGTTTGACCAAGGAAAACCCCCATTTACTAACAATGAACAAGTTTTTTCTCTCTTTTGTGTTTATGTTTACAGATTTAGGTTGACGATCATTTGAAGTGTAAAGTTGCAAAGTTGCATTGAAAAGTTTTCCTCTTCATGGAAATTCACCTATAGGCCAAATTTGGAAGTTTGAGGACTTGAGATTTGAGAAGAAGGAAGTGCAGACATTGAACCTTAGGATCACCTTACGAAGTTACAAAAATTTAGATTGGGGCTAATTCAGCAGTAAGGGCATCTTAGTCCTCCAAGTGGTGTTTTGCAAAGATTCTCTGAGATTCTATTCCAACATCCAAATATTTCACATTTTACCTAAAAAAATAGTAGGACTAAGGCAACAGTAAGGGTGTGTACCATTGATTTTGGCATCCAAGGGCTTTCTTGCACTTCTAGGGTTTTTCACGTAAAAGGAGAAAGATGGGACAAAAATGCAATGTTCACATTCAAAGATTAATGTGATATAGATGCAATATGTTTGATAAACTGATTTAAATGTAGAAAACTAATGAATGGTATTGATTATCAAGTGGAAACTATTGAAATGCAATATGTTTGAAAACACATTGTGTAATGCAAAAACACCTAGAAATGAAGGTAAAGTACAACAGAAATGAATGAAACTGAAGTACACTTGTAAAATTTCTAGAGACTTGAAATGACTTTTGAAATGCTACTAATCCTAATTTTTAGGCCTGGTGGGACTCATTTACCATTCTAGCTGAAACAGTCCCAGTTTTGTGAAACTATTCTAGAGCCCATTTCAGACAAATGGGTATCCAAAAATGCAGAACACCAAAATTAGGCCTAGTAGTGGGACTCATTCACTAGCCATGGAAAATGAGTCCACTTTTTAATTTTTGAATATTCAAAGGGGGAAACAGGATCCTTCGGTCTACACTTCCTATTTCTCCAAGTGTACAGTTCTGAAATTGTGAAATTTGGGCCTAAAGATGACTTTTTTGTAGGTATTTTGACTAATCCAATGAAAATATGACTTGAAAAGATTTGCAATGCAATCTTCAATTATTTCTAAGCCTCCACTATGTCTAAATTTGCAAACACACAAGACAAGAAAGAGAAATGTTGGATGTTAGGGCATGGGGGTTTGCCTTGGTCAAACCCCTTTGTAGGTAAATAAACCAAAATGAGAAAATAATGTAATGAAGGATGGAATAATGGAGTTATTACCTTTCCATAGTAATTGATCTTGAATTTCTACAGCAAAACATGCAAAATCTGCCCTTGAATGTCTGAAAAAAGCTATCTTAATGACTTGAAATGATAAAACCCTAACTTGCTTGACTTGGGATGGAAGAATGATGGATGAATAATGAAGAATGGTTGAATTTATGAATGGTGGTTAAGATGGATGGAAAAACACTTATTTATATAGACTTATGCCCTAATAAGCCAATAATACATCACAGGCCGACATAAGGAATTTTAAAAATAAGAACCTAAAAGAAAATTTGAATTATTTTGATTTTGGAGCGAAGAGGGACTCATTCACCACCCTTGGTGAATGGGTACCACTCTAGGCTTGTAAGTGGGTGTTGGGATTTAAGTTACATTTAATGTTTTTTGTCGATTTTACATTTAAAAATACACTTAATTAATGCCTATAAGTGCATAAAGGGGCCAAATAAAGCATAAGAAAGGTGTAATTAGTGGTGAAAAGCCTAGAAAAACATGAAATCTTGTTACAAGACTTTACAATACTTTGAAATAGGACTTGGTAAGGGATAAAAATGGAATTTTTAGATGAATTATAATAAGAAGAGTTTAGAAAAGTGCATAAATGTGTTACAACACTTCACAACATGTTCACAAGACATCAATAAATGCATTTTATAAGGGTCCAAGACCTAGTGTGGATGTGTAAAGTAGCTCACAACACTAAATCAAGGCCTTCTTAAGTTTAATTTATCATTAATTGTTCCCCAAATCAATCAAGTTTCCTATTTTCTATGGTACATTTAGCCCCCACTTTAGTGAGAGGATGAACTTGCTTCAAACTCACACTAAAGTAGACATTCAAGAGAGATCCAAGTGTATAGATGCAAATGACAAAGAAGGAAAAAGATCAAGAAGGAAATCAAGCCCCTAGGATTGAATATTCTAAGTCAAACCATCAAGATACAAATCATGCAATGTCAAGAACTAAAGGAAAGAAAAAAAGGGTGAAAGAGATGTGCTCACTCTAGGGCCATGGAACATCAGGTTGTCTCTAGGGTGAGATATCCCAAAGAAGCGGTTTAGTGAGAAAGTCATGCCAATGTGTGAGATTCCCATTGTATAATGAGAAATTCATGCTAGTGTGTCAACTTCCCATTATACAAACCATACCAAATTTATCCTCCTGATAACTTTGATAAGGTACCATAATGAAAATGATTTTGTAAATGTTTTTGAATGTCATGTAATTTTTTTGTTAAAATGTAAGGTCTTCTTAAGGATCATTGTGCCTAATGTCTCCAAGAGAGGACAAGTCAGGGTGTCAGATCGTTATCCATGGGATGCCTTGTTCACATCAGGCCACTTCAGTTGGTCATACACTCTTGGAAGGAATCAAACCTAATGACACCACCAAAGAGAGGACATGTCACAAGAAAAAGAAAAATCATGCCATGAAATTTGCAAAAAGATGTTGTCTATGTATGCCCCCACTTTAAAGAAATTGCTACACATCATTTTGTGAGAAATTGCATTAAAGTAGAAGAGGATTATGAGAGCTTATATGCAAAGCCCTATGCCAAGTCATATGTTTTCATTAAGTTGTGTCATGAAGAAAGGTAGTATGTCAAATGCAAGTCAATCTTAAGGCATGTCATCCACATCCCAAGCTTGATCTTATATGTTCATGAAAGGTTAATGATTACTCAAAAGAGATAATGACAAGTGACATACGAGGATAAGGATTTCTAACACTTTTCCCCCACTTAGTGCAAGAAAAGGGTGAGCATGGAATGGATGATGGTATGCTGCCCCTTGCAATGGGTGCAAAACATGAAATAATGAGTATGCTATGATTCTACAACTATTGCATGGCAAGGAACAACAACTAATGTTATTTATGTGGATAAGGAAACAAATTTTCTACTTGATACATGTTTAATGAGATATCTATCAATTTTAGATGTACCAAGGGTAGATTTTTCTTGGAAGAATCTTGAGTGATAGGATTTATGTTGAGTGAACATTTTTTGGATGGGTTGATTTATATGAAAGGACAATCGAGAAGACCATGATTTGGAAGAATGAGGTTGGGTGTATTGTGAGCTTGTTTCTTGTGTAATGGTGGATAAAGAATGATAGGATTCTTAGGTGTGTCCAAAATAACTTCGACACACATAGGGGAATGATTAATGGTTGGAGTTGTTTGAGTATCAATAGTGGTGATATGAGAATAAGGCTTTATTTGGTTGTCTGCTTTCTCTAAGGTATCATTCTTATGTGCCATAATATTGACCCTAGGAGGAGAGCTATTATGTTCATCACATTACATAATTGGATTTGGAAAGATAGCTTCATCACTCATAGGAGAGGCATCAAGTGAAGGATAACTAGGAGTTTTATGGTTAATATTGAATGGATTTTTTTGTTCAAATAGATCTTTCAAAATGGTAGGGGCATCAAGGAAGGGAGGAAGAAGTTTTTCATGAGTTTCACTAAAGATATCTTCTAATACTAAACTATCTTCTTCATTTGTAGAGAGGATATTAGGAGAAGAAAATGGTTGATTGTCATGATTTTCTACTCTTACATCCTCATGTCCTAGAATGTCTTCTTGAGTAGGAAAGGTAGGATTGTCATAGCTCTGAATCATATCCTCCACAGAAATGTGTTTGTCATGATCATTCAGGATTGTATCCTTATTCACTAAAGGATTTTCACAAGTAGGGGAGGTGTTGGGAGATGAATGGGGACTTGCTATGGTAGTGGCAATAATTTTAGATTTGTGTGTCATAATGTCTTTGCAAGGGGGAGGAGAAGGAAGACAAGCAATAATTTCATGATCTTCAATGATTGTGTCTTATTTCATCAAGATACCTTCAACACCAACTAATACAAAAAAATAATGGCAGCAAATAGAAACATAAAAAAAAGGGTTTTTAGCTTTGTAAAAGGCAGTTTTAAGGGTCAAAAGGGATTTGATTTGCCTAGGGTGGTGAATGAGTCCTAGTATGGACTTTTTTTAGAATGTTCAAAATTTTTTGAGTGATTTTTATGTTTTCTAAGTTCTATGATGCATACCTAAGTTAAAACTATAGAATTTCAAAAAAATTAAATGAATTTAGATGCCAAAAATGCAACCTAAATGCACTTTTTATGAATGAAAAATTTGAAACCTAGCATGCAAATTAACTAATGCAAACCCTAATGCAAAGTCAATGCAAGGCTAGATCTATGATGAAGGACTCCAAATCAGAAAAGAGAAGTATTTGAAAAAAATGTTCACCAAAATGTACCATAGATTTTGGCATCCAAGGTCTTTCTAGCATTTCTAGGTTTTTTCACCTAAAAGGAGAAAGATGGGCCAAAATGCAATGTTCACATTCAAATATTAATGTGATATGGATGAAATATGTTTAATAAACTGATTTAAATGAAAAAAACTAATGAAGGTATTGATTATCAAGTGGAAACTATTGAAATGCAAGATTTTTGAAAACACATTGTGTAATGCAAAAACACCTTGAAATGAAGGTAAAGTCAACAAAAATCAATGAAACTGGAGAAGTGCACCTGTAAACTAGATGGAGACTTGAAATGAATTTTGAAATGATGTTGATCTTGATTTTTAGGCCTGGTGGGACTCATTCGACATTCTGGGCGAATCAGTCCCAGTTTTGTGAAACTGTTCTAGAGCCTAGTTTGGACAAATGGGTATCCACAAATGCAGAAAACCAAAATCATGCCTAGCAGTGGGAATCATTCACCAACAATGGTGAATGAGTCCAATTTTTAATTTTTTAATATTCAAAGGTGGAAACTGGATCCTTTGGTCTGTACTTTCTGCTTCTCCAAGTGTCTAGTTTTGAAATTGTCAAATTCAGGATTGAATATGACTTTTGGTTGGTATTTTGACTTATCCAATGAAGAGACGACTTGAAAAACTTTGAAATTCAATCTTCAATGATTTCTAAGCCTCCAATATGTCTAAATCTGCAAACTAATAAGACAAGAAAGAGAAATTTTGGATGTTAGGGCATGGGGGTTTTCCTTGGTCAAACCCCTTTGTAGGTAATTAAACTAAAATGAGAAAAGAATGTAATGAAGCATGCAATAATGGAGTTACTACATGAAGAATCTTCCCTTGAATGTTTGATAATTTCTATCTTCATGACTTGAAATGATTAAATACTAACTTGCTTGACTTGAGAAGGAAGAATGATGGATGAATAATGAAGAATGGTTACAATTATGAATGGGGGTTAAAGTGGATGGAAAAACACTTATTTATACACACTTATGTCCTAATAACCCAATAATACAACATCATAGGCTGACATAAGGTATTTTTAAATAAAAACCTAAAAGAAAATTTGAATTATTTTGATTTTGGAGCCAAGAGGGACTCATTCACCACCCATGGCGAATGGGTCCCACTCTAGGCTTGTAAGTGGGTGTCAAGATTTAATTTACATTTAATGTTGTTTGTTGGGTTTATTAAAACATACACTTAATTAAGGCCTATAAGTGCATAAAGGGGCCAAATAAAGCATAAGAAAGGTGTAATTAGTGGTGACAAGCCTAGAAAAGCATGTAATCTTGTTACAAGAATTTACAACACTTTGAAATATGAGTTGCTAAGGGATAAAAAGGGAATATTAAGATAAATCATAAGAAGAGTCTAGAAAAGTGTAGACATGTGTTACAACACTTCACAACACCTTCACAAGACATTAATAAATGTGTTACCCTCCTTGGAAGTTCAAAAACAACATGAAGCCTTCACAATAGTAACCATTATTAATAAGAAAGGAATAAAGAGAACTCTTGTTGACAATGGCTCAACCCTTAGTGTGTGTAGTGTGAACCTTTTGGATAAGATTGAAATTTATAAGAGTAAGATTGAACCTGATTCTTTGTGCATTCATGGATTTGATAACATAGGAAAATAGTCACTTGCTATGATCACATTACCTATTAAAGTTGGAAAGGCCACGTTGCAAAGTACTATCCATGTTATCCCTCATGATATTTCATATAATATTCTTTTACGTAGACCATGGATTCATGAAATGCATGTGCTGCCTTTTACTCTTCATTTTTTATTGAAGTATGTTTACAACAATAGAGTTTACACAATCAAGACCGACCTTGAACCTGCAATTTTTTTTCATGTTGAGAAAAATAAGTAACATCCTTTGAAAACATTGATACCAACTTCAAAATTCAAAATAGCACAAGAAAAAGAAAAATAAAAGCATATTGAAGAAGTCAGAAAGTTATTAGAAGATGATTGGGGTTCCTTATATTTCAAACCAACATTCATGGGAGAATATAAGATCAAAATAAAACAAGTTGAAAAAGGAAAAGAATAATGCTATTTTCAACACAAAACTCGAAAGATCCCTCAGAAGCATCTACTTCATCTATGCAAGAAGAAGATACAAAAAAAATTGATGAAGCTGACTATGAACAACCACCAAATCCAAAAGAGATGGAAAAAAATTATGGAAGAAGTTATGAGCTCTTGAACCAACTTGGTTATAGTGGAAAAGGATGTGGTAAAAAAGAACAAAGAATCTATGTTCCTATAAAGCCTAACATACAAGAAACAAAAAGTGGTCTTGGATATTGTCCTTCTAAGATAATGAAAGCAATGAAAAGACCTTCACTCAACATCAACACCATCATGTGTAGTTCCTTTAAGATAACTCTCACTTTGAAGCATTCTAAATTGATTGATAAAATGTCTTGAATATTTTCCTTCTAAGATAGAAAAAGCAATGAAAAGACCTTCACTCAACATCAACACCATTATGTGTAGTTCCTCTAAGATAACTCACTTTGAAGCATCCTGAATTGATTGATACAAGATGTAGGGAATCATTGGAATAGTTTGAAGATGATGAAGCTTTGAAAGAAATGTTAAGAGTTTATTGTTAAATAAGTGCAGGACAATGGAGACGAGAGGGTGAATTAGTTGTCACATAATTTTAAACTTAAAACTCTATCACTTATCAAATCTTCAACCACACTATTCTGTTATTAAATATGAGCATGAAACATAAATAACATAAAGTAAATCAACACCATGAACACCATATTTTTACATGGAAAACCCAATAAGGGAAAAACCATAGTGAGGGTTAAGTCACAATATAAAGATTATAAAAAGGATCATTTCCCAAAAGAGGACTCACTGTCCAAGTACAAAGGCTCACTGCCTACAAAGGACTCACTATCCAATAGGGAGGCTCATTGCCTACAAATACAAAAGAAAATAAAAGATCCACAACTGCAATTAAAGTACATTCACAGGATTACAGAAACCTTTAGTTCACTATCTTCAGTACACTATAAAAATTCTATTACAACTCACACACACTTTTGCTCCTATGATTTGTGGATTACTTTCATCACTTTGTATCACACTATCATACAACTCTTCACAATTTTATTTTCTTTTATACCATTCTCAACCTTAGAAACATTTACCAAGGTTGGCCATAAGACAATGTTTCATAAATTTAGATTCCGTCAGCAACTCAAAATTACCATAGTGGAAAGGAATAAGAGTGGATCAATAAAATTATTTTCTTAAGACTTCTACATGCTTCCATGATTTAAATTTTATTCCTTGAATGAAGTTTAAACACTAGGTCGAACAAACTTAATGAAAACACAGATAAACATTGACACACACGCTTCCCAACAAGAAGATTATATGTGAATGCCACAACACACTTCATTAAGTACAAGACAACATCTCAGAACTTTCTAGATACATCCACAACAAAAACAAGCTTCAATCACTTGAAATTCTTTCACCAGTCTATTCAGACTATGCAAACCAATACTAAAATATTGAAACATGACTTCCTAATTACCAAACTCCAAACCTCTTTGCCAAAGCATAGGAAATAACTTCACATGAGATATCTCAAATTTGCATGATCTAAATCAAAACAACAAAGGACTGTGGAGCAGAAACATTTCTCCCAATTCACAGAAGATCAAACATGCGAGATAGTTCATGTACCGGTGAACAAAAGTTTCATGTACCATCTCACCAGAAGCTAAAACTCAACATATATTACCATAATATTACCATTAACAAACCTTTAGATCCACATAAGCATAGGATCAACATAGGAGAAACACATAGCACATACCAGAGCACATTTTGAACACATTCAACACTCTGACTTCTCTTCTTTATTTAATTTTCTCAAAAGCACTTGGAAACTCACCAATACAACACATCTACAACATCATAAAGATAGCTCCATGTACTCACAACATCTCAGAAGTATCTAAGCTCTACATGTACAATCTACAACGTATAGAACTACGTTGACATCATTGACAACATCAATGACAACACCAACAAAATAGCTCATATTTGCAACAATCTCCCTCTTTGTCATTGATGGCAACACATAACCTTTTCTCCCCCTTTGACGTCAATAGAAAAGAAAAAAATTCTAATTACTCCCCCTTAGGAGTACACCCATAGTGTAAAAATGAAACCACTTCTACTCCCCCTGTAGAGTAGACCAAACAATCAGTCTAGATAAATGAATAATCTATGAATTCACTGGACTAGTGCACCTTCATGTGCACTTAGTTAGGAGGGATGGCGACCCCCAACATCTCCCTAAGATGGTCAAAAGCATCCTTCAGAAGAGCCTTAGTGAAGCTATCTGCAATTTGTTCATTTGTAGTCACATGTACTCCAATCTGACTTCATTCTCCAACACTTTTTCTCTCAAGGAATGGTATTTGATAGATATGTGAGCTTTGCTCTTGAATGCATAACTGGGTTCTTCAAAAAATTTATTGCACTTGTATTGTCACAGAAGATAGAGATAGGCTCATCACATACCACACCAATTTTTTTTAGATTTTACTTCATCGAAAAACCTTGTGTGCAACAAGATACTACAACAATATATTTTTCCTCTAAAGTGGATAAAGAAACCGAGTCTTTCTTCTTACTCAACCATGAAACTAATCTCCCACAAGAAGGAAAGCACCACCATTAGTACTCTTCCAGTCATCTACACATCCAACTCAATGAACATCTGTATAAGCACTTAGGGTGAAATCATTACTCTTAGGGTACCATAATCCATATTTTGGTGTACCTTTCAGGTATCTAAATATCCCCTTTATAGCTACAACATGTGCCTCTTTATGATCTACTTGGAATCTGGAAACTAAGCACACTGCATGCGCAATGTCTGGACTCGTAGCAATGAGATATAACAATATTCAAATCATGGATCTATATTTGCTCTGATCAATCTTAGTAGATTCATCATCCTTTCTCAACTTACATCTGGTTACCATAGGAGTACAAATCAATTTAGAATCTTCCATCCCAAAAATTTTCAACAACTCTCTTACATACTTAGATTGTGAAATGAATATCTCTTTATCAGTTTGATTCACTTGTAGACCAAGGAAGAAATTCAATTCACCAATCATAGACATCTCAAATTCTTTCTGTATTTCTTTAGTAAACCTTTTACATATGCCATCATTTCCACCAAAAATGATATCATCAACTTAAAAAACTACAATCAACATTTTATTACCTTGCACTTTAAATCAAATCATAAGAAATCATTATATGATTGTTGATATTTATAATCAAAATTTAAATTATGTATTCAATATTAGTTACAATATACTAGATAAATATATTATTCACTTTGATAAATAAAGATATAAATATAGAAAGGATACACACTAGTAGAAATCATTGAGATAAAAAGTCCATCAAAATTTTAAAATAAAATGATACATATTTAAACTTCAATAAATAACTATTTTTCCTTTCCTTTTAATAGAAATTTATTTATAGACTATATAGGCCTAGACTACTTTAGAAGCATATGCCAATAAGGATGTACCCTAGAGTAGCATCATAAGTAGATTCTTGAAATGAAAGATACAAAAAGATAAAATAATAAAAGCACATCATGGAATAGATACACAAAATAATAGTAAAAAGAAGATTCTTGAGGTGAAAGTTGTTGAAGGTCACACTACATAGTTTAAAAATAAACAATAAACTTTAGCAAAATATGCACATAAGGATGTGCTCCACTAGCATTCAAAAGAGATTCTCGAGGGGAAAGGTACAAAAAGATATAATAAATAAAACACACTATGTAATAGATATTCAAAATCTATTTTAATCTTTACACTTGCATTCAAACATCCATACAATAAAATAAATACAAACACAAGAAAACCATAAATTCACAAGATCTAGAAACAATGCATGAACTAAACAAAATAAAAACTAATAAAGACAAGACTATGGTTTACACAATTTAAAATGAACTATCTTCAATGACACGGTTAAATAAATTAAATATTCCAAAAGGTACATAACAAGAACTATGGAATTTTGCGTAGAATTTTTTTCATAGAGATTTTTTTCCCTTCGTGAAACCCTAATAGTACATTTCATCACCAAAACAATGTGAAATTTAATTGAAACTTCATGGAAGACAATCATTGGAGAAAGCCAATGGACAACATTTATTTCATTGACAATATTTATTTTAGAGATGATTAAAATATGAGATGACATTCTAACAACATTTTTATTTTGAAAGAGAACATAATAGAAATGAATGGATGAGGTCAAAGTGACCAATAAACCAACATCAAAATGTTTCTTCCTAAAAAGGCTCTTGCAATATAATCCAATTTTTTCCACATAAAAAATATTTAGAAAACCTTGAACAATGATCACTTTTTAAAATTGATCATATTAGATAAGTGATTTGCTTGAGACCTGTTAAAAAAGATTATGTCCCTTGTTTTGTTAAACAAGAGAAGCTCTAAAAATAAACATGTAAATCAAAAATACAAATTTAATATAAATATATGAATGCCCTATTTTAATAAACTATATTTTATTTTTAAACTAAATTATATTAGATTCATCCTTAAATATGTTGTCCAATTATAAAATATACACATACACACATAAAATAATCTATATATTAACCAAAAAAAAATCATCATAATCCTATTAAAACCATTACTTTAAATTTTCTCCATTCATTCTCTTTGTCCATCTTCACCCATACAGATATATTTTAAACTATAACACTCTATATATATATAACACAAACTTTAACCAATAAATTGTAATTTTGACAAATCACTCTTAAGAACATAATTTTTTTATTACACAATCTTCCAATACTCTACCAATACTGCTACTGCTAATGCTGATGCTGCAGGAAAAGAAACATTAGGGTCAAGATTATAAATCTAATAATAACAAGACCTAGAACACAACACGCGAAGATTTCGCACATTAATGAGGACGGATTATGTGATCTGGCGTTAAAACTTTGTTCCGAGGAGTACGTAGACATATCAGTAGACATGGATAGGAAGGCGAGGTTTAATGATGGCCTCCAATGGGATCAATTTGGGCATTGTGAGTCCAAGCCCCTCTGTCATGTCAATTACAGTGCCCTCTGGAGCAAACCATTCGAAGCTCTGAAGAAGCCGCCCCAATGTATAGGTGATCACAATCAATGCCAAAGACATGCCCGGGCACATTCTTCTCCCTGAACCAAACGGAATCAATTCAAAGTCCTGCCCTTTTACATCAATCTCTTTGCCGCTGTTAAGAAAATGTTCGGGATCAAATTCAGTGGGGCGCTTCCACACGGCCGCGTCACGGTGAATTGCCCACACATTCACTAACAGTTGTGTTCCTGCGGGAACACAATATCCGCCAACTCTGCAGGCCTCGACAGATTCATGAGGGACCATAAGAGGTGCCGCTGGATAAAGCCTGAGAGTTTCTTTCACAATTGCCTGCAAATATTTCAGTTTGTGCACATCTGATTCCTCCATTAATCGGTCCCGTCCGACATGTCTGTCCAGCTCTTCCTGGGCTTTCCACAACACTTCCGGGTTCTGCATCAGAGCTGACAATGCCCATTCGATCGTTACAGCGGATGTTTCAGCACCTGCGAGTATGATAGCCTGCAAAACCAAAAGTCAAAACCTGATGGTGAGAGCTTAAAAAAGCCTGTGTTTTGTGATTAACCTTTTGGGTGTGTTATACTCACTGAATGGGCTGTAAGAAGAGATTGGATTTCTACTTAAACAATGAGTGCCTTCATCACAAAAGCTGTTTATCCACAGACCAGGTCTCTACTAAAAACAATCAGTATCTTGACCAAAAGAGACTGAGTATCTACTAAAACTATATGTGCCTTGACCACAAGACACCTACAATTAAATACAAACTATGAGAAGAAGATTTTGCAAACATTCCAAATTATGTAACAGAGAGTATTACAGGTACATACTAAGGCGTTCGCTTTCACCACATCGTTGTTATTGTCAGACTGAATCTCATTGTTGTCTGTTGCAGAGATGAGAACATCAATTAAGTCTGGAGCATGCACCCCTCTCTTCTCTCGGTGATTCTGCAGCAATTTCGTCATAAAAACCTCTCTTTTCTTCTGTAGATTCTTCGTAGCAATTACTATTCCCTGCGGATCGACCCATTTGAGGAACGGCAGGTAATGAGTGATATCAAATGTTCCAAGTAACAAAACAATTTCATCCATCACTTCCTTTAAGCACTGCACTTCTTTGAAATCTTCAGGACTGAGATCTGGCGAGAATCTCTTGCTGGCAACGATTCGCATCATGATATTACATGTGAGATCAGAGAGCCTTGACTTGATCTTCACTGGATTGATATCTCGCTCCGAACTCTCAAACAGCGAACGGATTAAACCGGAAATCTCCTCTTCCCGGATGTGCCTGAATGATTCGATTCTGTTTGCAGTAAAGAGCTGAAGACTGCACATTTTTCTGATGTTTCGCCAGTATGAGCCGTAAGGAGCCAAACCTATCATTTTGAAGTCATACCCGATATGCTTTCCTGAAGACAGAAGTGGGCGCGAAGCAAAAGCTTTGTCGTTTGTTGTAAGGCATTCTTTTGCAAGATCTGAAGCGGCGATAACCAAAACTGGGCGGAGGCCAAATTGGAGATGCATGATGGGTCCATAGCGGTCAGAAAGAGATGATAGAAGTCTGTGAATGGGCTGTTTGTTTCTACTTAGCAGAGGAAGATGCCCAATTATTGGCCACGATGGAGGCTGCGGTGGCTTTGCCTCTGCCTTATTATTTCTATTTCTTAGACAATTTGCAATTAGCAAAAGGGTAGCCACTGCTACACCAAAACCAATAATGGAAATTACTTCTAACGCCATTGTTGAGGGCCTACTCTCCTACCAAGGCATGCTGAACCCTTTAATAGAGAGTGTGTGGCCTCTTCCTATTGTTTCTTATATATAATCTTATCGATGAATACAACTGTTTTCATAGTTTACTACACCCTTGTCGTAATCTATTGTGAGATAAAGTCATTGGTCTTTAAATAAATAATATACCCTACATTATTGATTGAAAATTTCAACTTACCATCTCCTTGCTGGTTTTTGTGATCCATTAAAACTTACAAATAGAAAAAATTGGCATCTATTATAGTTGGTACCGCCCTGACAGACATGTGGACAAAATAATGTGAACTCTACGAGAAAAAGGTATCTTAACTTTGATGTGTGTTATTCTTTTCGGTATTTCAAGTTTTAAAAGACAAAACAAACTAGTACAATATAAAACTATTTATGCATAACTGCAAGATGTGATATGTTTGGATTATTATTGAAGGGAACATTTTATAACCATATAATTTATTATCAAGGATAATAATATGTCATTTATGATTATATCAATTGTTTGTATTTTCTGATCACATATATAATTTTAAATGTTCATAAAAGAATAACTACACTTGAATTTGAAAGCACATATCAATTTTATAGACATAGAAAATTAATGTGTATAATATATATTTTTTTAATTATAAGTGTTGTAAATTATTTATAAAAACAAAATAACATTACTATAAATATCTTAAATACCTTTACGTATAAAATACCAAAAGTATAGTATCCCTTCATTTTATTTGTTAAGAATTATTATAATTTTCTATAAAATTATTTAAGAAATATTTTATTTTATTTACATTGTTTACTTTAATTTAAAGAATCATTTTGTCATTTCTCAAACATAATGTCATTTGTGAGTGTTTGTATATATTTAATTTTCATGATATTTAATAATCTCCATATAGCTTGAAATGCATACTCTTGTTAGGTTGGCATGGAAATTAAGTTGGAGGTAAAATATAACAGTGGTATAATTTAAATACCCATGCCATTCTTATTTAATCTTTTCACCACCTTAGTGGGGTGTCTTATATTCAATAACATGTTGAAAAGTGGTATATTATTGTTCTTAATTAATTTAATGTTAAAATCCCTATCTACATACATTTACCCATAGTCACAATGATTCACATACATTCATTATTTAATTTTCATTAGTACACTCATTTGCACTTACTTTCACACATTCATCATCAAACATAGGATTACTATTTTTGCAATATCATTAATATTTTAGTGGCATGAGGTTGATTTTGTAGAGTCTAAAGAATGAACACAAGATAAATTTCTTAAATTCAAATTGCATGCTTCCTACTTTCTTTTACAAGATGTAATGAGGAAAATTAGCACACATTTGTGTGACAAATTGATATGTCTTGGTGTTTAAAGATAAATAGTATCCAATTAAATCCATATATAATTTAAGATAGATTTTTTTCTCCTTCAAAATCATATACATGAATTTATAATGCTATAAAATATATTTTTCAAAATCATAAATGATACTTTTATATCTCTCAAGATTGTGTTTATCAAAATAGGTATAAATCATGCAGCTCTGGTTAAAGCGTATTATGCTTGAACCTAATTTTATGCTGATTGAAGTGGTTAAACTCATCCTAGGTTGATAATTTCTAGTGTTGAACGAGTGGTATATGTTTGACATAGAAATATCCTCACGTTTCATGGTGACACTACTAGACCTGCACACTCTAAAAGCCAAGGAGATGGAAATAGCATAAAAGCTTGTTATTCTCAAAATTTTAGGTTGATTGGAAGAGGTGATGGATGTTGTCTCCTTCAGCCTAGGTATTCCTAGGCCCTGAGACTTGGACCATCTTTTGGTTTTAGGTGAGGAAGTAACCTTCTTCCCCTTCATTTTGGACATCAAAGGTGAGGCATTGTATGAACATAGAGAGTGTGTGAAGGTGATAGTAAGATTCCTTAGGAAAATGTTGCATGTAGAGTCAGCTCAATATTTTGAATCGGTTAGAAATTTTATCAAATATATTCAAGAAATTGGTAATGTATAATTTATTTTTCTCTACAAGCTCTAAGCTCTATTCATTTTTGAACATAAATGCATAATATTTTTTCATAGAAGGAACCTTAAATATTAGATGATTTTTGTAGCTACTTCTAGTTAGTTGGGTGTTTGGGTTTTGAATTTCTAAAGAAAATGATGAACACCATTAATTTAATATAGTCAATTCAGACTAAATTCTAGACTAATGGGGCTAACTCATAGATGTTTCATATATTCTTGTCATTGATGCATCATGAATACATTTAGTTTTGTAATATGTATTTTTTTAAAAAATTAATTAAAAAATTTAGGCCTTTCGCCTTTTACCAAAAAAAAAAAAAAACTCATTTAACCTCCAAAAATAAAATAAGTAGTCTAAAACTTTCATTTTTATGTGTTATTGAGGTATTATCTTGCATTTAGATGATTAAAACATTGGCACAAATAACATGTATTCTAAAGCTAAATATGTATTTTTTAATAAAAGAAAAAGCCCTATCAAATCTATCACATTTTCTTGTAGAACCTTCTTAAAATCCTAGTATTTCATTTTACTATTAATTCTATAAAATAATTAAAAGAAAAATTTTATTAATAAAAAATACATAAGCTCATAATCTCTCTCTCTCTCACTTATTGCCATGCCCATAATTTTTAACTAGTTAAACACCACACACAAATCATTCCCCCTTTTTTTTACAATTTAACATAAGTTAAATATGATGAGAAAATGTCTTTACACCTTTAAAGGTATTAAGTTTGTGATTCCTCCTATGAACTCCACACATTGTGTGAGATAATGATGGATACAATTAATACTAAGGATAACTCCAATTTTATCTTCATCTATGAAGACATTTATTTAAGCTAGCTAACTAAATGAGACATACAAAGAATTCTTATATGTAACAATATTTAATTAAAGGTTATATCATGGTATAATTTTTAGATTAATTGCAAATAGCGTAATAAACCAAACCCTAGTCAACAATAGAGAACAAAGAAAGCAAAAAGCATAAAAACATGAAACAAAGTCACCTAGTCTTCAAGCATCCATTGATTGACCTCTATTGCTCTTCTCCACCTTGCTGTAAATAACATAATTTCCCTCTGATTTGAAGTGCAACTATAGCCTATGCCTAAGACTAGAAAAATATTAAAGAATTTAATTATCTAAACAACACAATAGCCATGATTCCAGATTTTCTAAGATGATCCAAAATGATAAATGATGGTGGTATTTATAAAGAGATGGATGGAAAATGGATGGTTCAGATTAGAATATTTTGATTTCAATCAATGGTTGTAATTAATCTAGATGGGACAAGATAAGATCAGAAGTGAAAGAGAAAGAGGAAGTTGAATGATTTTTTGACAAAATCAATTAGTTCGAAGAGGAAAATGCATTTTGAAATAATGGAAACATTATCTTATTGCAAGAGGAAAAAAATGAGTTAACTTTTTGATTAAATAGAAATGTAATTCAAAAAGTGAGAGGAAAAATAAGTTATTTAATTAAATAGAATTTCATTTATTTGTTAGAAAAGGCTAAAATGAATGAATTAAATAATTTAGGTTATTTAATTAATAGAATAATTTACCACATTAGGTAATAATTAAATAATTAAGATTATTTAATTATCAAAGATGAAAAAGGGGGTTTTAATAAATTCACAGGCTTAGTGATAATTTCTAAGTGTCTACATTTGCCCCTCTTTGATATAATGTAGTTTATCACATTATGTCAAAGAAAATTTGTCAAAAATATGCCCCAATGTAAACATGGTGAGGAAGTATGACAAGGAGGTAGTGGTATTCTGCCTTGAGAGGATAGGTGGGTTCAAAGAACATGAGTGTGCTCTCAAAATGGATGAAAGGAATAAAATATGTCAGACAAAAGGACAAAGAAAAATAGATAAGGATGATGAAGATGCAGACTAGAAGAAATGTTAGAGCAAAAAGGATGAATGGTAGCATAGGAAAGATGGATGCTAGCATAAAAGATATGGATGTTAGTATAGAAGAAATTAATGTTGGCATAGAAGACACGGATGTTAGCATAGAACACATGGATGTTGAGATAGTGCTAGTTGAGATAACTCACAAATATTATTTTGTGATGCAATTATTTTGCATTTAGTCATCATTGGGCTATAAAGTATGACAAATGGACAACAAATGGTATGACATAGACCAAGGTGTGCAAGGTCATCCATCTATAAAATAGATAGTCGTAGATGAGGAATGTCCTAACTCATACTAAGGGTCATGTTGCTCCAGTTGTTTTGTCAAGAAAAATTGCAAATAGCAATCAAATAAAAGATAAGTCATGAGACATCATCGCCCCTCTAAATTGTTCATGGGAAATCCTCGAGATGGCTACTTAACATGAATGAATTAAATCCAAAAGATAAGACAAAATAGACCAACAAGATCAATAGCCATTTAGATTATTTTCCAATAAGTGTGTTCTAGTGTGTTAAGGGATGAAATAAGTGATGAATGGATTGTTTTGACAAGGCTTGGTTTTAGGAGAAGAAACATGTCGTATAAGACGTCAAGTTTGGTTTCGATCATGTAACTACCTGTATAAAGCAAATGAAAAAGTGTTATGGTGACAAGGTCTAGTTTCAGGAAGGACACATTATGTATAACACCATTGGTGTTGATCAATTTGACTAGTTTAATTGATTTGAAAAATGACTTATTTGACTTGGAGACATGCTGGCTTGCTTGTTTGGTTGATTTGTGATTTTTGTTTGAAGTTCAGATGATGATGTCATGTTTGAGTTGATATTTCTTGATTTATTTTGACTAACTCGACAAAACCTAAAAGATTGAACTAGGGGGCCTTGTGGGCTCATTGATAGATGGCCTTGCCTACGTAGCAATGTGTAGAAACCTCGTAGTTCAACATGACCCTTGACTTTGTTTAAATGACAAAGGACTGAATCATGATTTTAGTTGAGAACACCTAAAGGATTGACCTAATACCTTAGGGGCACATGGACAAATGGCCTTTCCTACATCCAGTCGCAAAGCCAGTGTAGTTCGACAATGAAAAATACTAACATGATTGACTATGACTCTATTTTTGGGATTTTTTGAAATTTATCTAAATATTTTTGGGTTTTGACTTGTTTTGATTTTTTTGAAATTTTGAAGTTTTATGATTTTTTTGTCTTTTTGTGAATATTTGTTTTTTTGGATTTTTGAATGTTTTGATTTTTTTGTGTTTTTTTCTAAATATTATGACAAGTGTAGAATCTAATGAAGCTGGGTGTTAGGAAATTTCCCCAATCTGGTATAGGACTTAACAATTAGGGATGGGATGGGAGAGGTTAAAGTATGCATATGTCAAGCATTATGATGGAAGATGTGAAGATGATGGAGGATGGATTTTTTATGAATGAAGGGTGACTATAAAGTTTGTAACGAATGCATTGGAACGATGCACAAGAATCCAAGGACAACCATGATATTGCTCCTAGTCAAGTTGAAAACCAATTGATAGGTGATAATGATGATGATGATGTTGTTTGATGTGGGAAGGAAACATCCTAAAACAATGTGAGGATGATGATAATGTGACTAAAGGATCAAGGTTTGTAGCAAGGCTAGAAAAAAATCTAAGGAATGTTTTGGATGATGTGTTAGGATGCATAGCAAGATTTTATGGATTAGGTTGGTTACATTTGGAATGACTTGGTTAGGACTAGATGGGATGATGGATGGATGTTGGATAGGTGGATTAGAATCCTTAGACCATTAACAAGGGAAAACCAAGACCTGTGATAGGTATGAAAAGATGATGTGTTGATTTTGCTAAAATATAAGGGACATGAGGATTATTAGATGGTAGAATTAGCATATGACATGATATTTCATAAATAGTGTATAACTAGAGGATAAACATGTGAAGAGTTTTCCTAAAGCATGATTTATGTTTGTACCCTAGTCCTTATCAAGATCAAAGTATGTAGGAAAATGGATGGGAATGATATGTATTACATGGATAGAAGGCATGGGAGATGAGATAACTTGCCCCCAAGTGTAGTGGTCCACCTAGCTAGATAATTTATCTTACACACGACACCTGCTTGCTAGGTTTTCATCATGGTACTTATCCAAAGTGCCATAAAAATGGTTTTCGCTATTGGAATTTATTTTTCTCTTTACTATTTATTTTTTTGTTTTTGCTATCACCAAGACACCTGTTTTCTAGGTTTTCATCAAGGTAATTTTTTTTTTTTTTTCATTTTTTTTGTATTCTTATATGGACTGGATGTTTTGGATGCTTACTAATTTTTCTAACTTTGTTGATGCTGGAGACATCAATTTTGATGTCATGATATGCCAATAGTGACCATTATGGAGTAGTTTCCTTTAAGGATCATAACACTTGCATACAATTGATTGATGTCATTGTGATCCGTGATATACTAGAGTTGTCCTTATCAGAATATGTGTATCACAATAGAGTGCCATTGGAGTCCTTATGATAAAGAGTTACTGCCAAGATGTGATAGATTTGTGATGTTGATAGGTAGGGTTATAATGGATGATAGTAGATGTGTTTGGAAATTTAGATGTAGGAATTTTTATTCACCAAACTTGGGGTGATGGATGATGGAGTTTGGAATTTTGATTAGGATAGCGTTTGGAACCAACACTTTTATATGCCTTGCTTGATGACCATTTTGAAGGAGATGGACATTTTTATATGTGGGAGTCCTCTTTTCTTGTGGCTCCACATTTTGATTGAATTTTGGATTTGGAATATTTTCTTTGGGATCCATTTTAAATTTATTTGTCCACTTGGATTTTTGATTGATTCAATGGCCTTCTACATTTGATTTTAAACTTTGGATTTTTAATAATTTTCTTTTTGTCAGTTCCAAATGGAAGGTTTATTCATGTTGGAATGATGATTTATAGTGTGATGGAAGGAGTGTTTCTAGTAACCTTATGACAATAACTACTCATGGCCTCCATTATAATGTTTGTATCAAATAAAGTTTCCCCCAATATCGAGGAGGTACCACTAATATCATTAGATTTGTTGATTGAAGAATAGCCAAGACTTTGATGTCTAGAATTTTCCTAAAACTGTATTGGTTCTAGAATTCCTTGCTCGTGTAGGCCTAGTCCTTTTCCTTGATACTGTATGCTCTGACAGATTTTGTTTGTGATGAGATAATTTTTATTTTAAAAACAAGATGCTAACCCATCATTGTGTATGTGGAAATTGTTACTTGGAATCTTCTCCTCTATGAGAAAGCCTGATTTGATAAAAGTGGATGATCCTAGTTGATAGGATGTCTTAGCTTCATTGATATGTGGGATAGATTTTTGATTGATATCTTTTCTCTAATTTTGTGAAACATTGGATTCTGATGGTTCTTCAAAAGATATCAATGCTTGCAAGTTGATGTAGAAACCTTCGTTATGACCTCATTATCATAGAGTCTAGTGAATTCAGCTATAGTTTGATCATTTGTAAATATGTCTAGAGTAGAAGAATCTTGTACTAGAGGAAGATCATCTATGTGTCCCATGGAGGAAAGTTTCTCATTTTGGAAAATGGATGTGTAAGGTACTTGGATAAGATTGACTTCAAATGTTTGGTCATGAATGTCATAAAGGTTGATGAGTGGATCATTTTCGATTTCTTGATCAATGGTAGTGTCTTGGTCAAAGATGGGTTTGTCTTGGATGACATGATTGGGAATAGGATTTTGATCAAGAATAGGTGTATTTTGGATGCCATGATTATCTAGAAGGACTTCTTGAATGGACTTAAGGATGGAGTCATAGGATGGACTACTTTGATATTGACATAAAGGTGACGTTATGATGTCATGCTTTGGACTATCTTTTTGACATGTATCCTAGAATTTACATAATGGAATGTGATTGTGGACAAGGATATGATTTTCATGACTAAATATAGCTTGGGATGGAGTGAATAGGAATGGATTAGTGGATGAAGGAATGCAAGAGGATGTGGAGACTTGGAATGGAGAAGTGAATGATGGGCTAGGATAGGATGTCGAGGCTTGGAATGGATTGAGGGAGGATGCACTAGGATAGGATGTAGTGGCTTGGAATGGACTAGTGGAAGGTTGGTTTCCCTTGTTAAGGGACTCTTGATAGTGAGGGTAGATGGATGGAGAACTAGAGTTTTATGAGTTGTTGGTAAGAGGTCCATATCTAGGTAGTTGATTGTGTGTTAAGGTTGATTGGTATTTGGATTGGATGAATTATCTTTTGAAGTCTATGGTTTGTTGGGCTTGACCATTGAGGATTAATTGGTATTCAACTTGACTAGCAAGCATATCAAGTTGAAGGGAAGACATCCAGTGGTAGATGGTATGAAGCCTAAGAGATGCCAATGCAATGAAAGGCATGCACCTATGCCTAAGGTATGCAAACTAAGTGATATTTTTTTTATATTTTCAAAATAAGGTATGCCTAAATTTAATGCAACTATTTTTTTTGGTATTTTTGATATTTTGAGAATAAAAGATGAATAACATATGCAACAAGACTACAAGTGATAATCATAATGTTGGATGTTTTGTTATAGTATGAAGGATGCAAATGACTTAGAGGTGATGGATAACTATAGTGAACTTGAGGGCTTAAACACTTTTGAAAAATGTAAGAATAGGATCACTAACCATCTAAGGGTAAACCAATGTTTCAACTAGGATTGTCAAATGGAACTTTTCTAAGAGAAGTGAAAAGAGTGAGAAGGTGAGTTTCCCAACTAGACTTGTGAGTAGGAAATTATCACCAAAATGACAAAGGGAAAAGTTAAAAAGTGACTTGGTCAAACAAAAATCTTTTGTTGAAGCAATGATTCATACCAAGGTATAGAGAGTTCTTCTACCCTAAAATCCACAAGGTGTCATGCCTAAAAGTATGAAAAAATGTAGCCTAATGTGATGTTGGGATATGAAAGTAATGAGGATGCTAAGGTACCTAAAATGGTGACTAAATAATGGAATGATGACATGCAAGGTGAATTGAGCAAGTTTCTAATTTTAAACTGGAATCACAACAACAAGTTGGTCTGAACTTCAAAGGATTGAATCTAATTTTACAAAGAGCTTTACATATTTTTGACTATTTTGATCAAAAAATTTGCTGGGTATGAAGCTATGAAGTGTTGCAATTTTTAGGTGTAAGGTTTGTTTGCTTATTTGTTTGAAAGAAACACACATAAAATATAATTTTTTGTTTGTTTTTGTTTGACAATTGCAATTGAGATAAAGAAAATTCTAATGGAAACTCTCCTATCTACACAAGATGATCATATCCACATAGCACATACTCCTCCATCTACCCATGAGATGCTTTCTATGGATGGACACATAGATGATCTTCATTCAGAACAAGATTCTTTTACTCATGACATTATTACACAAAAAGAGCAGGTTATTGAGTTCTCAACATCATAATCAGATATATCCCAAAATTAGATTGAGGACATCATGTATGAGGATATCCAGTAGTATCCACTCAAGGAAATTGGTCAAATAGAACATGATATTCCAGAGTCAGCAAAGCAACAAATGGAAATAATGTCATCTACAATGATCATTGATCAAAGAACACATATTGAACAAGACATCTCAAAACAAGCAGAATCAAGGAACAAAGGTGCCATTACTGCCATACTGGGGGCAACTTCGTCTCAAGAAAACATCAACATAGGGAGCATGAAGAATCCTTATGATGAAACCAATGTCAATACTACAACTAGCCACGCCATGAATTTTCATCCACCCATCACCCCATCCACGAATTGGGACCAACATCAAAAGAAAGATTTGAATGAAAGTATAAAGAACATTATCAAAGAAAAAAAAGCCAAGGAGCATAATGGACAAATCAAATACAAATGGATACTAAAGAATACAAAGAAAGATTATCCCTATCAAACTTCATCAGTCAAAGAAACTATGGGGCAAGATAAAAAAGGGAAAAGTATCCATCAAAGATGTCTACAAAAGAAAAATTGGAATTTTCAAGTGACATACAAAGTGTATCAAGTAGTTGGTCCTAATTCCATGCACACTTCCATATCCACCCATCATTGCTCATTTTCCCAAGTTTGGAGAGTCAAATATTCTAAACTATCAACCAATCCATATCCTATCCCTAAACACACTCCATCCATGCCTCCACGCATAATATCCAATTCTCACATTGACCATGTGTTGGAAACGACCCTTCATCATAAGGATTTAGAAGGCACTCTATCACCATGTGCGTACAAAGACAAATTCAACTCTGGTATCAATAAAGCAGATCGAGAATCCAAAAAGTTGCATTCAAGTGCAAATATCTTAGCAAAGTAATTTCTTCAAGCAGGATATCGATAGCACATTATGAAAAGGGCATCTACATCAATGACACCTTGTGATTCAACATGAGCTTAAAATCTTTCAAAAAAATACAAAAAAAATCAAAAAATAGGAAAATCCAAAAAAAAAAAAGGATTGAAAATAGTAAAGAGAAAAAAATCATCCTCTAGTGAAAACCACTACGGTGGCACTTTGGGAAAGACCATGATGAAAACTTGGTAAAAAAGCATCATGTGTGTAATCAAGCATCTATGTGTGCCAGTTCAGGTGAAAGCGTCTCATCCCATCCATAATAAATCCAACATTCCATCCATCTCATCCATAATAAATCCAATCATCCATGAACCATTTATCCAACCCATTTTCATATATCTGCATCCATAGTCTAAGTTATCTTTATCTTGATGAACTTTAATGCATGCTTTACACTTGCTTATGGTAGACATCTTGACATGGGTCATTTTCATTGATCCTATCCTACCCAATGTTTTTGAAAAGGAAAAAATAGGTTTTACAGGGACTTGAAACCACAAAGTTTAAACATACAAAGATAGAGCAAAAAAAGTCCAAGAGAAGAAACAGTTGTCCCAAAAAGAAAAGACAGTAATAAAGAGACAACAGGGTCCAAAAAAGGACCGCCAAAAAGCCAGAGAAAACAACAACAACACTACTCCATGAAGTTCAAAAACTCCTCAGCTTCCTTCTCAACTTCACTCATTTCTTGTATTCCCTGCTTGAGGATTTGAACCATATGTGAAGAAGCAGGGACCTTCCTCTTCATGTTAGCCCGGGTGTGAGTCAAAATCCCTTCACCAACATCTCTGCTACAACCTCTTTCCGCATCCAAGTCCACGAATAGTGAGCCCTTTTGATTTTTTTCCAACTTTTCCACCATAGCATTAATGATAATGGTATTATGCCTAGCAATTTTGTGATTATGCTCCATAGTGGCCCTGATATTTTGACCAATCTTGGACATGTTGCTCTCCAGCCTAGAAAATATTTCCTCCTGCAACTGTTGTCTTTTCTCTGTTAAGGGGGTGTTCTATCCATCATTCTCCTTATGGCTACTGTTCACCTTCTACTCCAACTCCATGACTCTGTTGCAGAGATCTATATTACGACCATTCAAATCACAGACTTCCTTATGGGCCCATTTAAGAACAGTGAAAAGGCCATCAGCACTATTTTCTGCCATTCTCATTATGTCAACAGACCTAAAGTTATTCGGGGAAAAATTAATTTCATCTTGATTAGGGGGTCTTTTAGGGGCATTCACAAATCTTCCAGATGCAGGGGCACTAGGGATCAACTCCTTACTAGCCATAGGATTTTCAGAATGAATTTCCAAAGAACTCCCATAGTACAAAACCAATTTTGTAACCAAGGCACCTTTAAACCCAGAGACCAAACCCAGGGTGGGGCAACTAGGCGAAGGCTGGGGATTAAGACAAGACGGCGAAGCATAACCCGACATAGGGAAACCAAGCGAAGGCTAGGGGTTAAGATAAGAAGGCAGAGCAGAACCCTCAAGGACATTCTGGCAAGAAAGGGATTGAGGGTCATTGGTTTTAGTACCATCATGAACAAAAGAAAAAGGGACCATAGGATCATTCTCCCTATTAGTTTCCATATCCTCATCATCCAACTCTCCAGCAGCAACATTTTTAGGCAAAGTGGGTAAGTTTTGGAAATGCTCATAGATGAGCTTGACAAGACCAAGGTGAATAATAGAAGTCTGCTTAGGGTTTCTTTCAACATCATCAAGGCAATTCTTTAGAGATGAGAATAAATAGAAAGGCAAAGAGATACAAACCTTGTGACAAAAGTGGTTCAAAATGGTAGAGTGATAACCATACGCCCTGGTGAAGCACCCATCAACCGTGATATACTCCATGATAACTCTCAAAACTTTCCTCCAGATTGATTTAATGGACTCCACATCAAAGTAGCTATTAGAAACCTTAACCAGCTTAGCCTTCTCCTTATCTTTCTTAGGAAATCTAATGACCACTTCATCAGAGAACCAGCGGTCCTGATAAAATTTCACACCCTCAGTTGATAGACTAGTAATCTCACCAATGATTTGCTCATTCAACTTAACATTTCTACCAAACAGCACAATCTCACCATTTTTCTAGTTTTTGGTGAAATAGTCCACCATCATCTCATCTATACCATGGAGCTTTTCCAGGAATAGGACTAAACCTCCCTTTTCAATCTTTTCCCAAGCTTTAACATTCTTCCTGTGCTCTTTATTCAATCTTTTCTACCAAACAGCACAATCTCACCATTCAATCCTACCCAATGTTACTTGAGCCATGAAGCATTATCCAATGAGTAGTCTTTATTCAAACACCTTATCTTAGCACAAGAATATCCATATACATCCATCCATACACCTATCTAAGCATCCACCCATGGCATTCCATACATTGCTAGACACTGGGTGTAGATATTTACATCTTGCTTCGGGAATAAATCTTGATCTATATGCTCCAACTTATGTGGTGATCCGAATATTGGAAAATGTAGAATTAAATTGGTCTAAACACTTGTGAGAAAAAAATCCAAATCACTAGCCCATGGCACATTTTGATGAGAAGATGTTCCTTATCAAGTTTTATCTTCAATCAAACATTTATCCAAACAATCAATATCAGTCACATCTAATGCACCCTTCAAACATCACATCAAATCATTTGAACAAATTTTATTCCAAAATCAAGCTTCATCAATCATGATCAATCAAATCCAATAAAAAAATCATCATCTCAGGATATCCTTGTGTTGCTTAACACTATCCTAGTGCATTGTTGTGTATCCTCAACAATGTTATCAACATCAATCTATCATCACCTTGGGATATCCATCCACATCCTTGCGTAGCTTAACACTATCCTTGCATTGTTGTGCATCCTCAACAATGTTATCGTCATCAATCCTGATCAATCAAATCCTTGCATTTTTGTGTATCCTCAACAATGTTATCATCATCATCAATCCATCAATTTGATCAGTCAACCTTAGCTTGGTTTTCAAAAAATCCCAAAACAGATTACTGACATCGTCACATATCCATATCCAAATCATCAAAATCATACGAAAATCCAAAAACATTCAAAACATATCAAAATCCAAAACCAAGTCAAAAATTAAAAAAAATATCAAAAACATTGGAATTCGAACTATGTCATCTCTGAGCTTAAATGTAGGCTCTTGGCTAAATCTTTGATCAGCCCCCGAGACATCAAAATCCAAAAACATTAAAAAAAAACACAAAATCCAAAAACATTCATAAAATCTCAAGAAAACCTTGAAACATTCTGAAAAATAAAAAATGAAAACATTTGAAAAATCCAAAAATCCCAAAAAATAGCCTCAAAACATTCCAAAAATGTCAAAAACATCCAAATATTTGAAAAAATCCATCTGTCTCATCTCGCTTCCACTTGAAATAATCACTCATCCATAATAAACTAATCATCACCTTCATCCTTTGGCAATACAAATAGAAACAACCACAACAATTGGAAAAAGCAAACTTCAAATGTAAAATCAAAATTGAAACAACAAACCTTTAAAACAAAATCAAACTCTTGATCATTAGCAAACATGTCAATTGACCTTATATCAAAAGCCTATCAATCAACTTATCAAACCATCATCATCCTATACAATGCATGTCCTAGGATATATCATTCTGACAATGGGCATCATTTTGGATATCACCTTGGATTCTTATCTTATCAAAACACATCCCTTTGGCTTAAGGTATGAAGAACATTGGCTTGTTTGCGTACTTGATCTTTTTTGTTGATTTATCTTATTGCGCTCATTCCAAGGACCTCTCGATGATATCTGAATGAAGGATTTAGAGAGATAGAATGGGGCAACGATCATTATCCTTTTGTCTGTTGTTCTTGTTGGACATTCTTGTAAAATAACTTGGCGAATACTTGCTTTGTTAGGTACGTCCTAGCAAGGTTTTTGTATGTCAAGTGTGAACAAGAATACTCCTATCTATTTGTCGAGTCAAAGTCCATCGCACTAGGTACAACACCATCCTAGTTCTTTATACCTTGATGCATTGTATCTACATGTGTTATCAAACATAAGGTAAGTAGCCCTTTTAAAATCCCAATCCTTGATAAGAAATTCATCCAATTTTCATTATCCATTTTTCATCATCTATCATCATCATCATCTCTAATAAAGTCTCGTCAGATCATGGACTTGTTGGATCCTCTTGTCATCACCTGATTTCTTCTTTTCTTCACTAACATCACGTCATGAATAGTTAATCATCATCACCAATGCATCCATCATGCATCCATCTTGCATCCACAAACCATCAGCATTTTTCACATCATCTCACATACATAATCATCATCATAATATAGATCTATTAGTCTAAACATTTGCATAAAACATTCATTTCAAATCATATAGGCCTCATCGCATCATCCATCTGACATGCATCATATCATCATTTAATTTGTTGATGATAATATAGATTGGTTATTCTAACCATCTTAAAACCATCTCATTTGCATCATCATCCATAACCATCCATCTTGAACCTCTTTATCATGAGATCGACCCTCAAATTGAATATTTTCTCTCAATCTCTCGAGGGGGCAATGTACTAGTCTACTTCTTTCTACTGGGGCATCCAAAAAATTTGGAAAATCTTTCAATTTTGATCGCGGCAAGTTTATTCTTTGAACCAATGCAGCAAGTACAATGGTTCAAAGAGGGGCAAAATGTAGACACATGAAATTGGCATAATGCATTTTATTAGGTCATATTCATCCATTCATCAAATAAATCAAGTTTATTTGGTAAATCTCCTAAAATCATCAATTTAAAATTAAATAAATCAACTTGATCCTAACAACATCCTCTTTGATTAAATAAATCAAATATTTATTTAATCAAGTCTGAAATCACCTTTCATCCCCCTTTCGATTTAAATAAATCCCTAAATCTAAGTCAAATGGGTCAAAGCATCTAACATCATCTAAGTTAATCTAATCCTAATTAATCTAATCTAACCACTCATCACATCCTCTACCTTTTCCCACTTGCACCAATAAAGCATTTTAATTCATTTATAAAATCATCATTTTCTCTCAACATGGCATCTTTGAGGAATATTCCCTCAAGTTTGAATTCAAAAACAAGTGGACATGTACACCCAACAAAGTATTTATGAGCTCTTACATGGCTCTGACATGTCTCTTGAAAAGGTCAAACTTAGCATTTAACTCTCAATTTCAAATTTGAATCTGCCCCTCTTTGGCACATTGATCAAAATGTGCTCATTCCTCAACCTATCACAAGTTGACAAGTGACCTCTTCTCATTGGTGGATCTTTAGTCCCACATCCTCCATATTTGGAATTCTTTTATCCTTCTTGGCTATAAATAGAGAGCTTCTCTATTGTATCAATCCTCCACAATCTTTAGATCTTCCTCCACAACTTGCTTCACAATCTCATGAAAAGTCACCCTCTTCACTGGAGAACTGATTTTTCCCACCTCATATCATCTTCAAAGTAGTTTCATATCAACATATCATGGAGTTTAGCAAGGATTGGGAAAGGGCTTCTTTCTATAGAAGCACCAATCCACTATGAGATAAATTTGGATTCATGTTGTTTATATGCTTATTTGGCTTTTCTTATTGTTTTAATTTCTCATTTAGCATATCTAACATGATGCAATATTTCATAGAGATATTAGATTTGTTATATTTTATTTGACTTCAATAAAAATGCTTGTCAAAGACTAACATTATGCAGATTTGACATCCACAGATAGTACTCACAATTTATTTTTATCATGTGAAAAGGGAAAAATCCCTCTACTCATGATTTAAACACAAAATCATTCACAATTTTTTTGATTGAAACACAAATAAACATTAATATGTAAGTCAACACCAATAAATATAAACACAAATAAACATGAATATCTAGGTCAATGCAAATAAATCCACTCTTCTTCATCCCTAACCATTGGAAGAATGAAGTTAAGTAGTTTTTTAATCCTCAACTAAAGATTTATTAAATAACTGAAGATAATATGCCATTTAACTATGGGAAATTGCTAGGTGGATAGATAGTACTCACAATTTATTTTTATCATGTGAAAGGGGAAAAATCCCTCTACTCATGATTTATTTAAAAATTTAACTCATATACAAGATTATCACACTATACTCTTAGTATTATTGCACGAAAATTGGGGATACACGTTTAAAAAATAATAATTCTTATTTTAAGAAATGCAATGCAGCATACTTTTAGTGTAAAATAGTAGAAGAAAAAAAAATGATAAAATTCTACAAATATATATAGTAACATTTATATAATAATAAAACTAGCACTTGTACTTAAAGGAGGTTCAAGGATTACATCGATAGAAAACTATATATATGATAATATATTAGAGAGTATGTGTTTTTGGTTACAAATTCTAATTGTATGTGGCTAGATTAAACAATTAATAATAAGTGCTAGATAATGGAATGAAAGAAACATTGACAAATCTATATTTTTTCCATGCGATTTTGAAATATTTGCATATAGATTTAAAACATAAAGCAATCGAAATGAAAAAGAAAGTTTCCATCAAATTGATAAAAACCATTTCAAATGGAAATAGAATGTTCTCATCTAACTGAGATTTATTTGATTTTATGCATAAGTGAGATTTTGGAGGCTTTCAACTAATATTTTAGAATCTTTTTCCATTAAATGACATTTGATCTACATTCAACAACTAAAAGTTGTTTTCTAATGACTCAATAGTTATCTACAGTTGTGAGACATGCTTCAAACTCAAATCTCACACTATATTTATTGTATAAACTAATAGTACTAATATAATATAATAATATAATATTTATTAATATCATAATAAGAATAATACAATAATAATATAACACTAATATTAATAATAATATAATATTATGAATAATTTTTTTTATTAATTATAATATTAAAATATTAATATTAATAATATTATAATAGTAATAGTAATTTAATAATAAGATAATATAATATTAGAATAATAACTAGAATAATATATAAGTAATAATATAATATTATAATAATAATATAATTCTATTATTAGTATAAAAAAATAATATTTTACTAATTGTAATATTAAAATATTAAAAAAATAGTATAATAGTAAAAATAATTTTATAAAAAGAATAATATAATGTTATAATAATTATAATAATAATATAATAATAATATAGATGTCATCCCTTACGTCAAGTTGAAACGTGTTGAGGCTACTTTATATTTTATATTGGATATTGCATACTAACATTCAAAAGGCTTATCACAATTCTCAGCTAAAGGTCGTAGCTCAATAATAGAGTGCCGAAATGTCAAAGCTGTCGTAATACGAATCTGTGGTGGTCCTATCAAAATCTCTTACAACTATTGGCACGAGGATAGGCCGTGAATTATGGCGTGGGAAGCAACTACCCTTCTCGTTGTTGCTGTAGCAGTGGCTGCCCTTTTGCTAATTGCAGACTCTCTCAGAAGCAGAAATAATAACACGGCAAAGGCAAAGCCACCGCAGCCTCCATCGTGGCCAATAGTTGGGCATCTTCCTCTTCTAAGTAGAAGCAAACAACCCATTCACAGAATTCTATCCTCGCTTTCAGAGCGCTATGGCCCCATCATGCATCTCCAACTTGGCTTCCGCTCACTTTTGGTTATCACCTCTTCAGATCTCGCAAAAGAATGCTTTACAACAAATGACAAAGCCTTTGCTTCCCGCTCACTTACGTCTACAGGAAAGCATCTTGGGTATGACTTCAAACTGTTATCTTCAGCTCCTTATAGCCCATACTGGCGAAAAATCAGAAAAATCTGCAAGCTTCAACTTTTCACTGCAGACAGAATCGAATCCTTCAGGCAAGTCCGCGGAGAGGAAATTTCCGTACTCATCCGTTCGCTCTTCGAGAGTTGGCAGCGAGATATCAATCCAGTGAACATCGAGTCGAGGCTCTCAGATCTCAATTTTAATATCACGATGCGAACGGTTGCCAGCAAGAGATTCTCGCCAGATCTGCTTTCTGAGGATTTCAAAGAAGCGCAGCACTTTAAGGAGATGGTGAAAGAAGGTTCCTCGTTAGCTGGAGCATTAGATATCGGCTTTTACCTGCCTTTTCTCAAGTGGGTCGATCCGCATGGAATAGTGTTTGCAATGAAGAATCTGAAGAAGAAGAGAGAAGTGTTTTTCCAGAAATTGCTCCACGATCACCGAGAGATGAGAGAGGTGCATGCTCCAGACTTAATGGATGTTCTCATCTCTGCAACGGAAAACCATGAAATTGAGTCTGACAATGACGACGATGTGGTGAAAGCCACCGCCCAAGTATGTTTTTTTATCGCTTTCCGTTACATAATTTTGAATGTTTGTGAAATCTCTTTTATCATAGATTGTATGAAATACTTGATGTCTTGTGGTCAAGATAAGGCACTGATTATTCAAAATCTCTAAAGAAACAGTCAAATGCCTTAACCTAGAGCGGCTGCGTTGTGGTCAAGGCACTGATTGGTTAAGTGGAATCTCTGTCTCTAAATCAACAGCCGATCGATGTCTTGATCACAACACACCCAAAAACTTGATCTCAACTGGCGGGCTTTGTAAGCTCTTTCTTAGAAGATTTGTCTTTTGGTTTTGCAGGCCATCATAAGCGGAGGTACTGACACATCCTCTATAACCACCGAGTGGGCACTCTCAGCTCTGATGCAGCATCCGGACATTTTGCGCAAAACCCAGCAAGAGCTCGACATGCATGTCGGACGGGACCGAGTAATTGATGAGTCAGATCTGCACAAGCTGAAATATCTGCAGGCAATTGTGAAAGAAACTCTCAGGCTTTTTCCAGCCTTACCTCTTTTGCTCCCTCACGAATCTAGTGAGGCCTGCACTGTTGGAGGATATCGTGTTCCTGCAGGAACGCAACTTTTAGTGAATGTGTGGGCAATTCACCGGGACGCGGCCGTGTGGGAGCGCCCCGGGGAATTTGATCCAGAACGTTTTCTCAACAGCGGGAAAGAGATTGATGTGAAAGGGCAAGACTTCGAATTGATTCCGTTTGGTTCAGGGAGAAGAATGTGCCCGGGCATGTCCTTGGCATTGATTGTAGTCAGCCATACACTGGGACGGCTGCTTCAGAGTTTTGAGTGGTTTGCTCCAGAGGGCACTGAAATTGACATGACAGGGGGGCTTGGGGTCACGACGCACAAATCAATTCCATTGAAGGCCATTATTACACCACGTCTTCCCCTCCATCTCTACTGATGTGTCTGCTTCATCCACGAAGCAAATGCTTTAACGCCTGACCTCTTGTTGTCCATCATTTAGTTTACTAGGAGTTGCTCTTAAGGTGGGAAGTCTTCCCCTATTGTATCCTACCCTTCAATATTCCTTTTGAACGGCAGTAATAATGTAAATGTTTGGAATTCGGATGGTGTAAAATATTAGCTTTCTCGAATGTTTGGTTAATATTCTTGTTTAAGTTATATACATATATGAAAATATTGCAGTAGTGATTGTAGACACATGGAATGCATACAGAAAATTGCAACAGATTTATTATAAATACAAAAAATTATAAAAATTTTATATGTAAATTATTTTTTTATATTTATATATTTTGTCTTAAAATAATAAGATGTTTAAAGTTGAAAGTTGAATGTAGTATACTTTACTTTTCTGTTTAAAAGAAAGTATATTTTATAATTAAAATATTTTGATCAAATTTCTTATGTATATATTTTTTTAATTGTTTTTAAAATATCAAAATTTATTTTTTACGCTGAAGGCGTATCCAATGTGAGAGAGACCAACCTAGAATTTGCAATCCATGGTTGAGCTCTGTCCACAACACTCGGCCAATGATTGCAATGAACTGCACCGTAGATCATCCTCTCGTAAAAAACAATGCATTTAATGTGCTTCTCTCACCATCAATTTGAGAGAGATCAACCTAAATTTTGAAATCCATGGTTGACCCCTCTCCACAGCACCTGGCCAACGATTGAGATGGAATGAACCATTGATCAACTTTGGCTGAAAAGGAAATGCATTTAAACTACAAGATATTGTTGATGGTGTTTTTATGCACTTCTCAACACAGGCAGTATGTAGATGCACTGCCTCTCTTGAAAGACAATACTCCACAATCGGATTGCAGAACACTATCCCAAGGTCTCTCAGATGTTAGGTCTTGACAATGCTTAGACACTTCAGTAGTTTGATGTGATTTGCTGGAATCACAAGGCGGTCTTACAGGAATACAAAGCAAGGACACAAAGTATGGAAGTTGGATCTTGAAATGGAGTTCTTAGGATGGGAAGTTGCTATGCATAGGCTATAGGTTCAAACAATGATCTTGGACTCCATTTAGTTGTTGGATTTGGCTTTACAATGTGCAATGAACCTTAACATACATCAGTTACTAAAAAAAAGGAAAAAGGCAAAGGGAAGGAAAAGTTCCTAAGTCTGCAACGAGCTATGAATAGTGACAATGGAGTTCCTGTAATGGACAATTTCTTAAAACAATATCCCACTTAACCAGGGATTTCACAGTATCATGGAAATTGTGCTATCTTCTAAGGTCTGCAGATATTTTATCCTTCATCCACCACATACATGCATGAATCAAAGATAAATGTTTGGAGCAGCTTTAAAATCAAGTCCAGGCTAACTTTGCACAGCTATCTACCATCGGCAAACAGCAAAAAGTATGGACGAAGAAATCATCAACATGGCAAGAATTTTCATAATCACCCAACAGCATTCCTAAGATCTATCTAAAGAAATAAGACAGTTAACCAAACAACAATAAAATCTGAGTGAAACATCTAACATTGGAGACTGAATCAAGCAACATGGGAGAAACCAAGAAAATACACCAAGTCAATTCCTTTTCTTTATAAATTTTTGCAGCATGTCTTTACAACAACTCAACTCTCTCCTTGCAAATGAGAGGAGTGCCCTATTTATAGTTTTCAAAAAGTTAAATGAATGGCCAAGATTCATTCCTATTGTGTGGCCAAGATTCATTACAAAATAGGGTTTCACCTACCCCTAAATAAATCATAATTTAAAATTACATTTTCGTCCCTTCCCTATTTCGTCCTCTAACTGATGGCACTGTAGCTCTTTTGTCATGTAGCTGATTATTTTTTTTTGCTGTAGCTACTCTTCAGGAAGGTCTTCGTCTTTGGCTGGGCTGTCCTCCTGTTCCTTGGAAGCTGCATGTTCTATGTATTTGAGGATGACTACCTGGAGCTTGTCTATTTCGAGGATTTCGCACCGCAGCGCTTGATAGCTCCACTCCTTAGCATTTTCTTCCAGTCTTTTCCAATCCTCATCATACTTTGAGCCTTGGTCTTTGAATAGATCTGATTAGTCAAAGGCATGGGCAGCAAAACTCAGGAATTCCATTGTGATATCTCCAGCTGTCCCATCCTTCATCTTCTCCTGGAAGTATGGTTTGATCTTTTCTAGATCCATTTGCACAGTGGGCATATCATAGCCCGTCATCATCTTAAGATATCGGGCACATTCCGCCCAGATTTCCTTGATCCACTCAATGTCTAGATCCACCCTGCTTAGGATTTGCTCCAACCTCTCCTTCCAGTTGTCGAAGTCTCTGCGCCACACATCCATTAGCCAGTGATCTTCTTTTTTAAACTCTAGCTTCTCCTCCCACATGGCCTCAGGCATTTGAAGGATAGCTTCGATCCTTGGGAAGGTGGAGTCGTAGGTTGCGAGGAAATTGGTGCAGAGCCTCTTTGTGTTCTCCAGAGATTGTATTAAGTCCAAGAAGTTGTTGGCTGTCCGCACAACCCTGCTGATTCTCATGTTCCTGACGAATGAGACTTTTCGGAACCAGTCCTCGGTGGTTTTCTCCAAGTTCTTCCTTCTCTCCATTTTGTCAATCTGCTCTTTGGAAAGTAACTGTGGTGCGACCGTGGATGTGGTGGGTAGGTCATCCACTGAGGACCATTATTGTATGTAATCCGTTAATGCTACAACCTGTGCCTTGAGCTCATCCTTAGAGATTTTATCCTATTTTATCAGGTGCACCACTGTGGCCACCGACTCCTCAAGGTGCTCAACCTTCTGCTCTCTGGTTGTGGTCCCCAAGTCAATGGTGGAGAGGTTATAACTCACCCCCGCCTGGCCAATAGTAAGCATTGTAATTTGTGCTGCTCGGGAGCTAGAAACATCCATTGTTATCTTGGATCAGACCTTGGGCTTCTTCTCCTTCTTCGTTGTGATCTGGGACCGAGCCAAGATGGCCTCCAACCTTGCCCTTGGGTCCTTCAGCACTGGGGTCATTTTTTCAAGTTGCTTATCTAACCACTCGGGCACAACAGACTTCCCTTTGGGTGAATCATGGCCACCCTCGCCCTTCTCAGTCAAAGGCAAGACCCCCGCTTCCTTTTCCTTTTGAGATTCTCCTTTCTCTTTGGTAGCATCCTCCTCCTTTTCGACGGAGTCATGAACGAACACGAGGCACTTGACAAGTAGCTTGGTGGACGGTTGTTGGATGGGAGTATCTTCTTTTGTTGCTTCTTCTTCTTTCTTCTTCTTAATATCCTCGGCCTCGGGGCCTTTGATAACATGGGCTTCAGCCTTGGTTAAGTCCTTTGTCTGTTGCTCTTCTCGTGGCTGCCCTTCTTCACCATGTGGTGACTCTTCGGCCTCCGCCCCAACATCCTTTAGCTGCCGCAGTACCTCCTCCTCAAGGTCCTCATCAAATGTCTAGATGATTTCCTTAGCACCCGAGCCACCCTCCTCGCCCCGACTCTCGGAAGAGTCTGTCTCCTCCTCCTCATAGACCACCCTGTTGATGGTTCGGTGCTCGTGATACTCATCAGCCTCCTCCTCGATAGACTTTGAGGCCTCCTGCTCTCATTCCTCCAACTCCTTTGAAATTTGCATCGTGGCTTCCATTGTTGGTGGCACTATCAGTGGTTGTGAAGGTTGGGCAGTTGCAAGGACCTGGGCAAGGGCTGCTTGGAGAGTTGGATCCATTAAGATCTGGGAGAGCTCAGGGGGGAGGTTTTGCATATGTCTCGTAAGAGGCTCGAGCATAGTGGCAGTGGGAATAGGCGATCTTATTGTTACCAGAGGAAGTGATGTAATTGGCGACATGGTAGTAGAGGAAGGGGGAGTGGTCATGCCAGAAGAGGAATCTATGACGACTACCGACCCGGCCGGGGGTGAAGGGGCAAGATGGACAGAAATGTCCACTGCCGGGGGAGATGCGGCGACCATAGCCAGGGAGGCGGGCGGTGCCACAGGAGGGGCAGGGAGAGCCAATGGAGGCTGCAATTATGTCGTACCTACTACTTGTTTAAGCCTTTTGGGAGACGAGCCTCCCATTTCTTTCTTCGCTTGGGCCCTAGGATCTGGAGACTACATGGTCTCTGTTCCTTTTCTTTTCTGGGACTTGGTGACCAGAGGAGACTAGGAGGTCCCGCCAGTTGACATGGTGGCAGCAACATCCTCCGTGGCACTTGGCTCACTTTTGAGCCCTTCATAGGTCAGGACTACCCCTTGTTGCTTCAGATGTGCCATCTGCCCATCGATCCACTCCTTGGTACGAGTTAGAATTGGCTGGGTTATGGTGTCTAGGTCATCGACCTTCTGTTCATCCTAGTCGATTGATGGTATCGGTAGGTTAGCAACTGTAGGGTACCTCGGGTGCATGATTGTGGACTCGTACTCCTCGACTTGGTCCAGTACCGAAAATGGTTGCACCCTTCTTAGGAACTGCACCGTCATGCGCATATAGTGCCTTGCGCCCACTTCTTTGTCATCTTGGCAGTCAGCCCAGAAATCCTCAATGTGATATTGATGGGCATAGGCTGGCCCCAGTGCTTTCCTGACGTGGCCATGTGGGTCCATCTATGGGTGAGCGGTGTACCAGTCAAAATGGTACTCCTTTAGCTCCTTCTCAGAGTTACCAGCACAATGTGACGTTTGCAGTCAGTACATGCCCTGGCCAAGGGTCATGGGATAGGAGATCCCTGCTATATGCTTATTGCTAAAGATTTCCTGCAAGTGTTGGAGTTGCCGAGAGAGAGCTCCAAGAGAATGATTTTGTCATTGGGGTAGCAAGGCAATTTATTCGGCCTTTCAGTGAAGCCCTGGGCCCGGATGTACGTAAACTTTGGGTACTAGATGAAAAGAAAAGCATATTGCTTTAAAAGCGCTCTGGCGCTGTGGGAGACCCTTCTCTCAAAGTCTCCAACAATCAACCTGATGATATGGCCAATGAAGGCATCATTAACCCTGCAGTAATCTTTCTTGAAATTCTGGTACTGGAGCTGTGGATATTTATCAAATGGTTTGAGTCCTCGCTTCTGCCCCTGATAGGGTGCTACAAACAATCTGCTGTACTACCTCTGATCAGCTAAATAATAGACAAGGTAGGAGGTCATGTAAAATTTGGAGCTCTTCTTTATGTTAGCAAACTGCTCATGGAAGCAGTTGCTTATGATTCGGCCCTAGTAGAATGAAACCTTCGTTGTGATGTCCTCGTTTCCCCGCAGGATCTATTCGATGAAATAGGCCATCCATTTCTGGAAGTAGGCGGCCATTGGGAGACCCATAACCCTGCTCAACATGGTTACCAGGTCATGGTAATCCTCATGGAAATCGCTATGGAAAATCTCTTGAGGAACTTTCGTAGCCCTGACCCATTTCTCCTTAAGCCAATGGAGGTTTATTGACTTCTTGCATCTTGTTGGGTTATTATCCCAAGCCGCTTGACATTTTTCTAATGTGGGGACCTCTATCTGTTGGAACGTGGGAATGTGGAATGTCTTGGTGATCCCTTTTGGCGACATATCTACGAGAACATTTCCCTCATCAACAATTGTTCTAGTATCGGTTTGGTAGGCTTCTCGGCAAGCCATGACCAGCTCAAGCGCTACGAGAGATGGAGGGAAACCGACAGCCTTAGCTATTCCACTCTGCCGTATCAATCTGGCATTGTTTGTTGTTGGGTTGACCCTGACCCTCTGCGTGAATTCATCTATATCCACCTGGCCAATGTTAGTGTCGGTGATTTCCTTCCAGTCCGTTGTGACCTTTGAGTGGAGCGGCTTGCCCTGGAATTGATACTTCATTTGGTGTTTGTTTTCTTTCCCTCGAGGGGTCCTTCCTGACTTCTTTCCCTTGTCCCCCTCGGCGGATACCCCTGAAGTTCTTGCACCTGATTCCATATATTTTGCAAGCAAGGGCAACGTTAGCAAAATGGGTCACGAAAGAATTCATGTTAGTTCATATCTCAAAAACAACATCTATTTCAAAATAATCAAACAAGCATATCATGAATTTTCATCTCAAGATGTTATTGATCTTTGTTTTAGGGCATTTGGACAACCCAGGCTCGAAGGGCCGGACTTCCCTGGCAGGAATGATGTCTGGAAGGGAAAACGCAGCAGAAAGCTCCCAGAGACCTTCTTTGGTTAAATCTTAATATTTCAAGAAGCCCATGATGAAGAGGAGCAAAATTCAGGATGTGGGTCGAAGTTGGATTCCAGATTTAGGCTCGTTTGGATCGATTTAAGGGAGCACGGAAGTCCCAAGCTAGAAAGCTATCAGGAGATAGCAGTTTGGAGGGGCAGACAGCTGACAGAAATCTGAGGATGGAAGTCCAGAGTTTGGGGCCCGGAGGGCCAAAAGGCAGCTGGTATTAAGTCATTTCACTTATGAGGGCTCGGGCCGGCGACCCCGAGATGGCGAGCGACCTTCGCCATTTGAGACGACCAACATCAGATGGAAGCCCGGCAAGGGAAGTCCAGGAGCAAGAGCCTGGCGGTAGGTTTCACATTTGAGTTCAACGGCGGCAATTGGCAGGGTAGAACCTAGCGACCGGGACGTCGAGCGACGGCTTCTGTTAGCAACGGCGGGCGAGGATAGGAATTTTGATCAACGGAGCCCGGCCAGCAGAAAGTGGTTCGAAGTTTGGCAAGATCCTACGGCGAACGTCAGTCCGGGGTCCGGAGGTCACACAGACGTCCAGACGGCGAGGGGCAAGACCAGGTTTGGGAGAAGGGTCTGCCATTGAAATTTGATTTACGCCTCGGCGGCAGATGGAAGGGCGGAACCTGGCGACCGGGACGCCAGACGAGTTTCGCTGCAAAGGACGGCAAAACACCCTGGCAAACCTGGAGGTGGAACTCTAGGGTCCCTGGCCCGAGATGACCGGCGGACGTCGACGCGAAAGGTTAAGCCAACAGCGGGATAGATGACAGGGTCCGGAGCACGGAGGGGCCGAAAGACTTTGCCGTTGGGAACGGTGGAAAATGGAGCCGGGAAATCTGACGTCCGGAGCCTGGAGGCCAAAACGGCGCAACAACTTTTATCATCAAAGGAAAAAAGCGGAAGCGAAGGCGGAGCCTGAAGGGCGGGACTCCGAAGGATGTTCACCGTCGCCGACGGTAAAACATAGGCAGAACCCCGGAGGAGGAACTCCAGGGTCCAAGGCCTGAGAGGCCTGCAGGACGCATACTCAGTTTAAAGTTTTGATGGCGAGGTGCATGCTGGGATCCGACGGCCGGGAGGTAAGAGGAGGTTTGCAATTTAGGCATGGCGAAATGCGAACGAAATTCTAGAGATGGAAGTCTAAAGGGCCAGTCCCGGAGGGGCGAATCACCGTCGGCAGGTGTCCAAAGTTTGATATTTGGACGGCGAAGGAGGGTCTCGGGCTCGAGGTGCATGTTTTCCCTGCTCGAAGAATAGCCGCGCTAGGGAAAAGTCCGGAATCAGCGGCAAGGGCATTTGTAAGGGATTTGTTGATTTTCCAACTCATGGGTTTGGTGCACACTTTGATGTTCTATCACTTTATGCCTTCCTAATAATTTTTTCATTGATTTAAATCTTTCAAAATCACGAAAAAGATGCACGGGAGGGCAAACGGATGTCCTACCTCGAACACGTGGAGTGGGGAGATGTGGGATCCACCTACGATCGACGGAATGACGCTGAGGGCGATAATCGTGATGTTGCTGAAGACGGTGGGCTCCAAATGACAGCTTGTCCAATTCGTTTCAATCCTGTTTGATGAAAATGATTGGCTGGATTGGGCATTTTATACCCTGACTGCCATGAATGAGTGCATTAAATGTAGGTACAGCTAGCAAAAAGCTGGTGGATTTGAAGTCGGCGACGACGGTGGGAATGTCAGGGCCTGACGGCTTGAAGGGCGGAAGACAACGGCCATCTCTTGAAGTTCGATCGGTTAAATGGCGACGGTGGGAAGCGGGTTGAGACCCGGAGGGTGGAGCGCCTCCAGAGATCCGCCATCAGGGACGGCGGAACCGTCACAAAATTTTGAAGAAAAAATTATGGACGTTCGGGCCCGGAAGACCCCACGACAGACAGGGGACGACACCAACCTCGCATGGCGAAAGGAGTGGCGGATCCCAGTGAGTGGGATGCTACAGGGAGTCCTTCGTCATGGATGGTGAAACCCAAACGAAACCACGAAGGAGGAACTATGGGGTCTAGGACCCGAAGGGCGGGGCGCCGCTTGGAAAATTTGTAAGAAGTTTAGACGGTGGGTGGGGATTCGGATCCCGAGGTCCGGAAGGATGCCTAGCGGACGCCGCAGGAACGACGGTGCCAGAGGGGAAACCCGGAGAGGGATTCTTGGACGCCCGGGCTCGAAACGGCCTGGGGCCATTGGCAGGGCCAAATAGCCAAAGGGACCCTGTGAGGCACCAGAACGCAACAAAATTAAAAGGGGGAGGCAAGGTCGATTTATGATGGGACTTTGAAGCAACATCGACCATCCGCTACATCAAAAAGTGGGGCACACAAAATGAGGTGGTGACAAAAATGACCTGGCAAGGCGAAAGAAAAGAGGGTCCCCGTTCTGAATGGGGCGTGTTTACTAAGGGCACAACAGATATTTTCCCTCAACGACAACACTCTACAGGATATTTGAAGCATCATAAATAAGGTAGATTTCCAGCCGATTGTCGCCTCTCCAACTGGTTCCACAAGTCTCTTCTGTCTTAAAAACTGTCGCCTCTCCAACTGGTTCCAAAAGTCTCTTGTGTCTTAAAAACTACCGCCTCTAAAAGCTCCTTCCAAAAGTTTCTTTAAAAAAAAAACTATTTTAAAAATAATACATATCATATCTCCATCGCTTTACACCTGCCAATCGCATTTGCTTGAATGTTTTTATAGAAAAGCTTGACTAAATTAATGAGTGCAATGGATTTCCTTTAGATTACCCTCCATTAAGCGCGCCTCCTCAATAATGCATCAAAACTGCATTTATGCTGCATTAGGAATAGGATATTTTAACTCCCATATTCACAGCCAACTCCTACAAGTGGTTGAATGGGATATTTTTACTGCATTAATGCACCATGACTGCTGGCCATTTTCACTGCCTCCTTTCTTCTACATATAGACCTTGTAAGAAATAAAAAACCACCAAACTACTACATTTACGAAGAACAACTGTGTTGCATAGAGCTTGTTAAAAAGAAGGATTCTAGAAGAACAAATTGGAAATTGTAGAGAAGTGAAGAAGAAATCAGGTACCTATATCTTTTTTAGCACTTTAAATCTTTCATATTATTTGCTAGATCTTACCATGTTAACTTACTATTCAATTAGGATTTTTCCATTCATGACATTCAAATTACTTCAAAAAAAACATTTATCCAAATTGAATTAGGATTTAAATTTTTTGATATAATCATGAGATCTAAACCAGATTTGGTTACATATAATTCGCGGTTCTTGTTCTCTCTCTATGTTAGTATTTTCCCCTGGCCAACCTAAAAAGACTGCCATCATTAAAAAAAGGGTCTATGTACCTCATTACCAGTATTTGGCTTTCCTAACATAGCTGATCTGCAGAGGTATTAGAAAGTTGGCAAGGCAGGAACATTGAAACCTGCAAACTAAAACCAATATTAAATTCTTCTCCTGCAATAAAATGAGACACACCCTTCCTCATGCTCAGGCAATCGAAATTATTTTTTCCTCACGCCACTCCTACTAAGTTTGGCAGTCGCTTCTTCCTCTTTCCTGCGTAGATGAAGAGAAGTGAGTTGCATAAAGATGTTTTAGGGTTATGATATGAGGAGTATTGTGTATAAATTAGGGCACGAATTTAAATATGGTACTGTCACCACGTATAACTTCTGAAACAGGTGTTTTAAAATCCCTCTATCACAAGAGTTAGCCACCTACGCCTTTTGAAACTTGCTGGTGAATATTATAAATACATTAGCCCTTAATGCACATAGTAATGATTCATGAAGATTGATTTAAAATTATTTAATTGAGTTGAAACTGAAGTGATGATTTAATTATAATATGTAGCAGATTAATTGATTTATATTTCAATATATCAAACCTTTTATTTTATTTACAATGCCTTTTCTTTTCTCACGCACTCCGTAAATATTTTAGGGTTTTTATGTAGGTGCAGTAAATACCGTAAGCCATAATATTAAAATTATCTTCCTGTATTCCACAAATAAAGTTTTAAATTTTATTTTTCTTTGTTTATATATTTCGGGGGAAAACAATTTCATCAATGATTTTACATTTTCCCTTATATCTCCAAAAAATATCACATTCATGACTTTATTATATTTTCACAAATATTTCCACACATTTACTTCACATTTTATTCATCCCGCATTTGCTAGCAATTTTATATTTTTCACCTTTGGTGGAAAACGTTTTACTTTTCGTGTGAAAATGTTTTTTTTGTTGCAAATTATTTTTCCCAGAATAATGTCACACTTGATAAATATTTTCCCTTAAGTGGAAAATTATTCACTATATACTTCATTTGAATATTTAATTTTTTAACTTGCATTTTTAGGCTGAAAGCCTTCCCTATGTGATCAGCACATGATGGATTATATAGATGAAGGACCTAGATTAAAAGGATGACCCTGAAATCAATCTTGTCCATTGGTTGTTTTTCAAACTATACCATAAATGATAAAAAACAAAAAAAAAATCCCCACACATTTACAGTTGTTGCGTCATGAATTATGGGACCCTTTACATTTGCCTAAACTGCTTGTGAAAATAGTGTAGGAGAAAAATATCTCATCGAAAAACGTGTCCATTCTTAGAATTTATAGTCCATTAAAATTAGAATTATTGAGCCAATTAATGTCTTCATATCTATAAATATCGATGTATTTAGCACAAAAAGAACGAATTATTGTTATTTTTATTGTTTGCTTCCCTAGCCTGATACATTTGACTCCTCAATCTAAAAAGTTTTCATTCATAGCAATAGAGAAAACAATGTTTTCTACTTTCAAGATTTGTTTCAATACAGCCAGTTAGCTCGGTGCAGCTACTGGAGTGAAATAGAAACAATTTTTGCACGCAATAGCAGGAAACTTTTTCTTTCCTTAAGAAATAGTTGATGAGAAGTAGAGAAGTGCATTGATCTCAAAAAATGGAGTATAATTTTGATCAACGGACGATTTACAAAGTAAAAAGTTTCTAACCATGTTTTTTTCAGTTTATTTACCCCTGCTCTATTGCAGTATAGGAATATTTGACTATATGATTTGTCCTGAGCATTTAGTAGGGAAAATTCAAAAGGCTAATATTTGTGTATACATCTTGCTCTGAGCATTTAGTAGGGAAAATTCTTGTGGCTTTTTTTTTAAAATATTATTAAAGTTGTTTTAAAAAAAAAATCAATAAAATCACATTGTTTATAAATTTAATAATATTACAGATTTTTAGTTATGTTCAAAATAATATAAAATATAAAATTATACATTTAATTTCTTAAAATTATTTATATAGTATATTATATTTATATTATATTATATCTAAGATCATCATTGATCCATTCCAAATTATATTACAAAGTATATAATTAATATTCATATATTACAAATGGGTCCTGGAGTTGTCTCACAAGTCAGCTACTGTTAAGGACCAGTACAATCATTGGAACTCCCTATTTGGGTGGCTTGAAAAGGTAACATTTTCCTCCACCTGTTGCTTCAATCCACGAACACATAAACCCGGCTAAACATGCAACCAAATCCCACGTGTTAATATAATTTTCCAGCTTATGAAGACATATTTAAAATTGAATTTTTATAACAATCTTTTTATTTTATTTTAACTAGTATCCACTTTGAGAGGAGCGGACCTGTTAAAACAAGGAAAATATATGGTTAGTGTTAATTTATAAAAAATTTAAATTTCTATTTTTTCTATTTCTATGATAGATTGTAATTGAGCTTTCATGTCATTAAAGAATTTATTATCAACATTGACAAATAATAGAACCTCATAGAGAAGAATAGTATGCAGAATAGAACTGTGTTTTTTTCATTTTTATATTTGATGCAGAAAATTCCAAAATGGTGGTTCTGGTACTACTGAATATTCATATTGTAGTTTAGTAACATATCCTCAATTGCTACTACTGGCAGACATAGATAAACTATTTTTTTAGTATTATGCGCAGGTGCTGATATGATTATTAGATAGTTATCAAAATTGTTTTTTTCACTTTTTTCTCAATGCCCTCTTTTGCCAATTGACTCAAGCATTTGTCATAGAGCAATAAAAACCTAAAATATGCAATTTTTTTATTTAACTAAAATGATAACATCCATTGGCTTTCCATTTTTTGTTAACATCAGATGAAAGTATGAAAATATTCTAATATATTTATTGGTAAAGAATAATTTCTAGAGAATTGTAAATCAAAGTCAAACATTCCATCTATCATTTGTATTGGTTCCTCTTCTTGAACTTGCAAGCTCTATTCTCTATTATCTATGAAAAGATGTTTATTAAAGAAAATATTTACTTATATTTTTTTATGCTGCCTATTTTTTTTGGTATGAACTATTTTGGTATTGTTACATTTAATTGTTTTGTTTACTTACAAGGAAATTAAAATGTATGTTTTAGCTTTTACAAATAATAAAGTTAGAGTTTAATCTTGATTATCTTTTAATCACATGTCCACAAAATACTTTTTCCACCTTGTATTCTATAGCTCAATTTTTTTATTTTACCTATAAATTTGCATATTCAAAATGATTTTGCATTATGGTTTTAAAATTAATCATATTGGTTGACATTAGGTGCTATTTCAAATTTACTACATCCAAGAATGGCACTACCTCGAAAACAAATTGATATCATAGAAATATCAAATACTAACAGTTCACCTGGACTTCCAATATCTTCGTCTCCTTCAAAAAACTGGGATGGAAGTTCTGCAAATGTTGTAGACCTCTCCAATGAAATCCTCAATAGTTGCTTTGAAAATTTCCACAAAATACAAATAGTTGTTCACAATATACAAAAATGTACAAGGATTTGAGGTGTAGGAAATGGAAAACACACTGCAATAATTCCATTGGACTTGTGACAAGATTGTTGCATTTTGTACATTTCTACGTGAGCTACATACTGATGATTTGTATGGGATGGGGGGTGCTCAACAAATCAAGCGTGCTTTTGAGAATTATATAAACCATTCCTGAAGAGGCTTTGTTCCTACAATATGTTTATAGTACACTATTGTAATGTGAATACTAGCAGTCCCAATTTTGGCTACTTTCCTACATTTTTGTTACTAGCTCATAAAAAATATGTATACTTTTCATAGTGCAACATCCAAGGCAGTGTTCCTTGCATACAAAAATACATTACTCAAGATTCGTTGAAGTATGTACTACACATCTTGTTGAAAACTATGTAATTCATATCACTATATTGAAATAATTTGTACTTTGTGTTATACTTATCTCACATGCATTCTATTTCAAACTTTTATCTCATCCAATTCTAACTATGCAACATTCTTTCAATTTGAACCAATTATTGTAATAATTAATACAAACAAGAAGTAAATAAATTGTACTTTCATTTTCATTAAGTCTATATAGTTACATTCCTTTCACATATAGCTTGTTAATTCTTTATCAAGTATGTTATCCATTTTTTTAGCTATACTTAAAAATGGATAAGCCCTTTCCTTATTCCAATATTGAAACTTCTTGGACAATAGAATGTTAGTAAGTTTGAATTGCAACTAAAAATTATCTATAGTAATCATTGAAATTTTCAATGACATTGTATGACCCTTCTTTAACAATAAACCATTTATTTGTTGTGTCAGGGACTTGTGCTCATCACACTTTGTACTATTTCCTAATTTTTGTACTCATCATCCATAGGTATGTTTCAATTTCCTTATTTCTTCTTCAAAGTTATTGTATAAACATCCACTTTTGCAAGTTTCCTTTATAAACATGCAATACAATGAATTATGATTACAAGATAACTTCTTAAAAGATATCATGCATGTATTATTAGTTTATAAGAAATTTGACATGATATCTACTATATATATATATATATATATATATGTATATATATATATATATATATATATATATATATATATATATATATATATATATATATATATATATACAATCCTTGATCATATATTGTTGGTAAAAGATTACAAAACCTAAATATTTATTTCTTATTTATCACTAAAATTATGTCCACTTTGCTATCTTTGATCATGTTGATTCTTGATATTCTATTTACTGATCTTAATGCACAATTTATCAAGGTCCCCTTCACAAGGACAAGAACAAACTAGTCTACAATTTATGGTTTGAACATTATAATTTTTTTTATACTCCACTCATTTTAATAGATACAATACATAACATGCTCTTTAATTTCATTTTTAAATAATAAAATAGATGTTATCTCTAGAAGATTTTCAAACATTATTTTCCCTACAATATAATTATTCACAATAGTTGTGTTTCCTTTTCCTATTATCTTCTTCAACATTATTGTTCTCCTTTGATCAATTGTCTTTTACTATGACCATTGTCACACAAATTAGCATCCTGTTACTTTTAAAGAATACCACTTATAGGGTAAACTTACATTCAAACAATTACCATATTAGCATATTTCCATTTGCTCCTAAATAGTTATTTTTGACAACATCAAATAATTTGAAAGCCTAATTTTCATACTTTCACATGCTCGCAGGCACATTTAGTACATTAAATCCAAACTAAACAATGGCGACTTTAACTACAAATGCCATTACAGATATTCTTGCAGGCATATCTGATTTGAGCCCTGTTTTGCAAATTGCATCTATTGACTCCATTCAGCAGGCTCATTCTACACTTGTTAAATATCATGTTGAACTTTCTGATGGATCACACACACACCATGCTTTACTTCCTGATCACTTCAATGATCTTGTCTTGGAGGAGGCTTTAGTCAAAGGTTCTATTGTCCTGCTCAAACAATATACTTCAAAGATGTTCACTAAATTCACGTATGTCCACTCTTTCCCAAAATATTTTTTTTCCTTTTTATTTTTCCCCTACACACTCTTGCTAAATGTACCACCTTTTCAAATTGCAGGGCTATCATAATTGAAAACTTTGAATTAATTTCAAACAATGCACCTATTGTTGGAACTCCAACTCCTCTCCTTCAGTCACGAAACTCCATCCCATCAAGTAGCTCTCCAAACCCAATGGGATCCTCTCAGTCTAAAATTGATTCAATTGAAGACGATGGAAACCCTCAGACTCAACAAAGTATATCCCCTTTCAACCCAATTCCAATAAAAATGTTAGCCCCCAACCATAGGCATTGGTCCATTGAAGGTCGAGCCTTGATGAAATCTTCAATCCATGAATATAAAAATGGTGGACGCGATGGAAAAGTTTTTGGATTCGATTTCATTGATATGCAAAACTCTGAAATTCATATTTCTTGCTTCAATGAAGAAGTTGAAGAATTCTATCATCCTGTTCAGTCTGATAGTCTTTATGTTATCTCCAACGGCCGCATCAAAGTTACTAACACAAAGTATTCTAGCTCCACAAATCCCTACGAAGTAATTCTCCTTAGCTCATCCACAATAACTCCTTCTACAACCTTGAACTCCACAATACCAACACATACGTTCCACATTAAAAGCATCAATTCATTGTCTTCATTGCCTATCAATTCCCTCGCTGATGTTATAGGAATACTCTTAGCTATCTCCCCTATATCAACCATTCGTAAATGAGATGGTATAGAGACAATCAAATGCACTACTACAAATGTAGACAACTCAGATTGTACCATAGATGTTACACTTTGGGGCCATCATTGCTATATAGATGGGATACAAATATCTAATATGCCTACACAGCCAACCGCTCATGTTATTTTGATTAAATCAGGCTGTATCACCTCACGGTGTGGAAGAGGTCTTGATACTATTTTCCCAACCAATGTTCTACTCAACCCCATTTTAGTAGAAGCCTCCAACTTACTAGCATGGTATACCAATAAAGAAAAGGTCAAGCCCTTCAGTTCCTTGTCAAATAAACACCTTTTTCCCATAAAGTTTACAAATCCAGTCAAAATATCATCTATTGCAAATAATAACATGCTTGAAAAGAAATTTTTTTGCATAAAAGCCTCCATTTCAAATTTGCACCTTGACAACTTCTATTACCTTTCATGCCCTCTATTAGTGAACAATAAAAAGTGTAAGAAAAAGGTTTTGCAAACTTCCCCTACTACTTTTCATTGCCCAAAATGCTCTATAGATCTCCTTCAATGTGACTTTAGCTACATGCTCAAAATGGACTTGAAAGATGCAAGTGGTGAACTCCTAAAAGTTACTGCATTCGAAGGTCTAGCAAATTCCTTAATGGGTGTTGTCGTAGAAGATTTTCAACTACTGATTGTTGAACCTGATGCTGCTAAGCACATTTTGGATCATATTATTGGCAGCCAATTTTTCTTTGAGCTAACCATCAAGTTGATTCCATTTGGTGGACAAGAAACACAAAGCATTGTTATTACTGCCATTAAGCCGATTTCAAACTAGGCATGGCCAAATATGTAAACATTAATATTACTTGCAAACACTTTTTTGTTGTGTTATAAAAAAAATGGATACACACATATGGAAATATAATCGTACATTTTCTTCCACATTTTTTCTATCACTATGATCGTGTTGTTATCCATAACATGTCCATTAAGTGTCACCACTCTAAGTGGCCAATGTCTTAAATTCATCTTTGTACATGTTTTAAAATGAACACTATCCATATAATATGTACAACTTTATCTACATTTCCTATCTACATCTTTATATGTTTGTGTTTTATGTTCTATTTCAATTTTTTTTTCGTACCATTAAATCTCCAAGCAAATTATGATATATACATACTATTTCATTGCTTTTTTCCTCCGTATTTCTTACTATGGAGGCAAATAATGCAAGAATGCAAGATAAGCGTTCACGTAAAAATGAGCTAAACTGCAAATGATACCATGTAAATAAAGATGAAATTAACAAAAGAAGACGTGAAGAGAATCAAATTCTTCATAATGTAGCATCAACATCTATAGTCTCTCGTCCAGTTAACATGTCCCAACTACAAGGATTTGTACCTCAATTGCAAAACATAGTTCAGCCTGACCTAAATATCAATATGCACCCTTCGCCAATTTTTCCAAAGGAGTTTTTCTTTGCTATAAATAAATTTTGATCGAAGTTAGATACCTTCTCAAGAATGTCAACTTGTATGGCTTTCATGGAGAGATATCTGAGAATCAAAACTAGACAGTCAAATGGGTTGACTACTTGTTATAGATGCACATCTGAAAAGAAAGAGAAATGTTTCTGAAATTGGAACAACATGGACCCTGGTGAGCAACCTGTATGCTTAAAATTTCTATCACAAGTTGAGGAGATGTTAATAGCAAGGGTAAGCCCAATACTTCAAGTGACCTATGCAAGGGGTGGACAACTAAAATATATTGGACACACTATTTGCTTTCCACAAGATATATCTGCAATTGCATCCTACTTGCCCAGGCATATTGGTGATCTTGATATAGTAATAGTTAATAGGGAATAAATCAGCCAACAACAATACAACTTCCATGTCGGTAGAGGAAGTGTCCATGAGGCACTTTTAAATAAGATTTCCAATGACCCATACTGGCCAGGCCCATAAAAGGATATAAAAATCATGAAAAATCCTAACCTGGGAATTGGACATTCCAGCAGGTGACTAATATCTTCTTATGGTCATTCATTTACTTTGTCAAACCAGGGAATGTATACTTGAAATGGAGCGGCACTGTATGTGCACTAAGAACCAGTTTTAGTCACGATTTATGAGAAATAAATGCATGAAAGGAATTCTACTTATATGCTACAGGAATGTAATGCAAAACCTTCTAAACTTAATCAAAGAAAAAATCATGGCAACTATTACTAAGAGACAAACTATGAACTGGCCTTATGCTACAGGAACAAAAACAAGGATGGATTCTTTATGTTGCAGGAACAATATAAGACTGAGTTTGCGTTGAAAATTTCTAGAATGAAATCTAACTTATGATCAACAGGAAATAAACAACTAACTAACTAACTACAGATACTTACTAAGTGGCCCCCCTTAGCAAGCATCAACAAGCTATGCAAGAATTGAACTCAGAACTTCATCAGCTTCTATTCATAAACTCGGAATGATATACATCGTTCTGCTCATATGAAAACTAACACAAAACTCTATCTCTTATCATAGTACTAACTCTTACATATTCTGCTTCTTATTATCATACTAACTTTTACATGCTATGCTTGCTCACTCACGCAGGAGGAACACTTATTTAAACCAGAAAAGCAACTAACTACCTAACTCTAACAAAGAAAGACATGGACATAAATGTATCCTGAAACCAAGGAATAGACTTCTCATAAATGAAAGTATATTCATTCAACTCGATCCAGAGAGAATTTAACATTCCACTCTTTCTAGATTAAATGATCATTTTGGTTTCTTCCCAACAACTGGGATAGAGAGTCTTCGCTGGAACAACTTCCTCAACGTCGTGCAGGAAATGGACTTTATTGCAGGGCCGAGATCTTCTACGCTAACTCGTTCATGCTCCCTTCAACAACTTGCGATGCACATGGCAAGAAAAGCAAAGGAAAGCATACATGGCAAACAACATGATACATTCCTTAATCACATATTAAGTCTATTTCATTATTAAAAAACCATATGCATTATACTAGTCATTCGGAAGGTCAAACAGGGTAATTAATAAGACACATAGAGATGTATTGCTACAAGATACTACCCAAAAGTCTTTAATAAAAGAGTTAAAACATCCATTGGCAACAAGAGTAGAAATATTAACAATACATCAAAATACTCAGATTATGAGCATATCCTGAGCTCATCATTTTCCCCCTACTTAACTTAATGATGGTCCACCAGCATTAAGTTTCCTAGTTGTTTCCCTGGAATCTATAGGAGCAGTATGGATTTTTGGCGCAGTCCCAAATTTATAATAGAAACCTCTGAAATGTTGCCATCTTTCATATCTAAGGGTTTATGTATCCTTATTAATATCTATAGCTCGATAGGGATACAATGGCCACATTAAAATTGGAGGTCGAAATGTTATTGGCAACCATAATTCAAACCTCTTCTAATGACCAAGTTGTATTTCTGTCCTTCCAAGGGTTGCTTTAAAATTCAGGGGGCTATGTGGCTCAGATTTCCTCAGCCCAATAGTCAATTTCTCCCATCTCTTTTCAATTCTGGAAGAGGCAAGCTTTGAAAATAGATACGGTTGGCTTTTGAATTCCTCATACACTTGATTTCTGATATCAAAATTTTTTTACTCTTTCTGCTTGATTGTTGAACCCATATGCAATAGTGAGTCAAGTTTTCAGCATTATGTAGGGATCTATGCTTTCTGATCACAATGGGATGGGCTCATCCCTTTCAACTTCTTCATAGGCCTCTAGTTGTCTGCCATAATTAGTTTCATTTGTTGCCCATGACATGAGTGACCTTAAATGAATATCACCAATATAAAGAAGTGGATTCCACTTTGTTTCAGAGGGAATTATCAGTCCATGCAAATAAAATTCACATAAAGAATTCTTTAGCTAGCTAGAGGCTACCTGGTATGCATCATAAAATTATTTGGCTATATGAATAATAGGATCTAAATTCCTTGAAATTCTCATTAACTGAAACCAAAGAAATTGTTCCTTTAGGCACATGGCATAAACCTTGAGTGGCAGTCTACATTCTACAATTTTACCAGTTATTTTCATCATGTCATCCATTTTCTTTCTCATTTCCTAGATTTCCTTTTTTTGCCTTTCAATTTCTCTTTTCAATTTCTTTTTCTCCTCCTCCCAAAGACTTTGTTGAATTTCAGTCTTGGCTAAGTGGTGGAAACTTAAGGTTTGAAATGTGACCAGCCTCCATGTGGTCCTAAAGTATTCCAAAAATTCAATAAAAAATGTATTTTTATAGACAACCATTGCCTGACAAGCTATAGGGGGTAACAGTGTGTCATTGGACACTTCTAATTGTTCATTATGTTCTTCCTCTTGATGCAGGATAAATTCCTATTGTTGTGTTGGAAGAGATTGTGTTGCTTCAGAAACTTGCCTAGCTACTTCAGCCAAGTCATCAAGACTTGGAATTCCCCTTTCATTACCACTAACATGTGGTTCCTCAACTTCCATTGGTTCATTTTGCATGTCCTCAGAAACAACAACTGGACTATGTGGAACATTCTCAGATAAATTTTGAGAATCATTATGACTGAGCTCTTTAGATTCCTCAAAAATTATTATAATTTCAGGCTGAGCAAAGGTTGAAGTGACTTTCCGTTGTTTCCTTGCTGAAACCCTTTTTAGCAATGTTGCGACTGCAGGAGGCACTCTCATGGCTTTCCTCTTTCTGACCTGCCTATAGGATTCAGACTCAATAGAGGAAGATGATGGTTAAACTGCAGTGACAATAGGTGTTGTTGCAGGAGGAACTGCTACAAGAGAAGGTGTTGCAGGAGAGGGACACTGTTGTCTTTGAACATGAAGGTAAGAATCTAGGGTTTGTTTTGCCCTAGATGACTCTCCTACCTTTTTTTTTCTATTACAGCCATTTTCAAACCCCATACTGAAGCTTTCCCTTCTGAAAGAGTTCTTAAAAATTCACCAGCAGCCTCCTCATTAAAAGAATCTAACTCAGAAAATAGTTTAACCAACCAGAATTACTAAATGCATGAAATTTTTGAGGATTTTGTGTTAAGAGCTCATGAGCTACAGGCTCATGTCTTACCAATTGACCACCAATATTTGCAAATTTCCTTTTTGAGATTCCTGCAACTCAAACCTTTCCTGAAAATTCAAAAAAAAAAAATTCTGCTCTGTTTCTTTCTGCTCCCTTCTGTCTACCTTCACTTTCTCTTCTTTTCCAAGAATGACTCAAAAGAATATTTGCATGAAATGATTGTTAGGAACTACTCATATCAAGTAGTTTAATGTTGTTTTAAGATAAAACATGCAACCAAATTTGGAAACTAAAAGCAAATTAAAATATCTTATCAGTTGTGACAATGACATAAGAAAAGGTTTAAAATGGATTAACCCTGCCCCCTACTTAAAATATGACAGGTGTCCACACATGTGTGAAAGGATAGGTGAAGAATGAGCAATAATGACTGATATGTACATAGCAGTTGATGAATTAATGAAATAAATAAATAATGTTATAACAAAACATATCATGTACCTTTTAATTAATGCTCGTATGTGCTAGGAAAGATCACAACGCACCATGAAATGATGGCTAGAATAGAAACTATGAATGAGGGTGGTATGAAAGGATGGATGACATGAGAAGAAAAGAGAATGAATGGCAGTGATGGATGGAAAACAGAGAACGTGGCTCCCTTAAAAAGAAAACCTTTATTATAGGCATGCAACGTGGAATTTAAAGAGATGTTATAGGAGAAAGACCAAAGCCTTTCACTGCAGGAAGATCAATGGCCGCATTTGAAACAAACTGCTGCATAAATTCATCTTTGAATGTTGGCTTATGATACAATCGAAGACGGTGTCCATTAACCAGTAGCTTGAATCGAACTGGATCTATTGTAGACAATTGCACTGAGCCGTTATCAAACACATTTTCTATTTCATAAGGACCAAGCTATCATGTGGTTAGCTTACCTTGGTTTTCCTTGTACTTGGAGTCATAGAGGAGCACCCAATCACCGACAGAGAATTGCTTATTTCTGATATGATTGTCATGCCATTTTTTTCTTTGCTGCTGGATAGCTTCAGTATGCTGCAGGGAAAATTTCCTCATCTCATCCAATGCATTCAGCTATAGGAGGCATTCCTTTTGAGCCTCAGAAATATCAATGTTAAGCTTGAGAGTAGTCCATAAGGTCTTATGCTCAAGCTTAATTGGCAACATGGCAGTCTTACCATAGAGTAACTCAAAAGGAGTAAACCCAGTAGTTGTTTTCCATGTTGTCCTATAAGCCCAAACTGCTTCTGGAAGGAAAATGCTCCAATCCTTCTTGTGTAATTGGACTGTCTTTGTAAGGATTGTCTCAATTTCTCTGTTAGTAACCTATGCCTGACCATTGGCTTGAGGGTGATAGGGACTAGACTTCATGTGCCTGATCTTGTAATCATTCATCAATGTAGTGATTAAATTTGATGTAAATTGAGCGCATTGATCAGTAACAAGTTCCTTTGGGACTCCAAACCTTGTAAAAATATGCTCATACAGGAATTCAACAACTTTATTGTCATGGGCATGTGTCATTTCTTTTACTTCGACCCACTTGGTTACATAATTAGTACAAACTAGAATATATTATTTTTCATTAGACGAAGGATCAATAAGCCCAACAAAATCCATGCCCCATTTGTCAAAGGGACTGACTACCACTTGAGGATATAGGGGCATTTCATCAGACCTTGTTGGTCTCCCCATGCATTGATATCTGTCACATTTCCTGGTGTAGGTTGCAACATCTTTGTGTAGTGTAGGCCAATAGTATCCTATATTAAGCACTTTCATAGTTGTTCTCTTGGCTGCAAAATTCCCACCACATGGCTCATCATGACAGGCATACAAAATGTCATAGGTCTCATCTTCCTTAACACACCTTCTCATGACTTGGTCAGGTCCTGTGTAAAATAAACAGTCTACAATCCATGAAAAGTTAAAAATTTCAACCAACAATTTCCTTTCCTTTGGTGAGAAGTGAGTTGGGATCTTGTTTGCTACTAAATAATTTGCAATATCTGCATACCATGGAGTTTGAGCAGCAATAGAAAATAAATGTTTATCATGAAAGCTATCATCAATTACCTCAGGGGTGGTAGGTGTAGATGTTTGAAGTCTTGACAAGAAATGAATGACCACATTAGCCCGACCTGACTTATCAATAATTGTGATATCAAATTACTACAACAATAGGAGCCATCTTGCTATTCTACCAAATATGGCAGGCTTATTCATGAGGTACCTTATTGCGGCATGATCTGTATGGAAAAATAATTGGTAACCAGTGACATAATGTCAAAATTTGTTAAGGGCATACACAACTACTAGCAATTCTTTTTCTGTGACAGTATAGTTTAATTCAGGGCCTTCAAGATTTTTGCTAATGAAATATATGGCATGTTCAATGGAATTCTTTTTTTGTCCTAAAATGGCCCCAATGGCATGATCAGAAGCATCTGTGTGTATATGAAAGGGAAAACTCCACTTTGGTCCTTGAAGAACAGGTGCCTAAGTAAGTAAGTTCTTAAGTTGCAGGAAATATTTGTCACAGGCCTCAGTCCAGATAAATTCAGAATCCTTAGTCAATAAGGCATAGAGTGGACTGACTATTTTGCTGAAATCTTTGATGAATCTTCTATAATATCCAGCATGTCCTAGGAAGCTTCTAACATCCTTTTGTTTCATAAGTGTTTGCAAAGTTAGAATAACTTCAATTTTTGCAAGATCAACTTGAATTCCTACTTGAGAGATATGATGGCCTAAAACAATTCCCTTTTGCATCATCATAAAACACTTCTCACTATTCAAAGACAAATTTTTCTCTTGACATCTTTTCAACACTTTTTCCAAATTGACTAATGCTTTTTCATAAGTAACTCCATAAGTAGTGAAGTCATCCATGTAGATTTCCATAGTATCATGAGAAATGTCAGCAAAAATGCTGATTATTGCCCTTTGAAATGTTGTTGGTGTATTATACAGTCGAAAAGGTAAGACAGAGTAGGAAAAAGTACCCCATGGACTAGTAAACATTGTTTTGTCTTGATCCTTAGGGGAAATTCTTATTTGATTATACCCACTATATCCATCCAAAAAGGAGAAATACTTTTTACCAGATAATGAGTCTAGCACTTGGTTAACAATTGGCAGTGGAAAGTGATCCTTTTTAGTTATTGTGTTCAGCTCCGTGTAGTCTACACAAACTCTCCATTTTCCACCCTTTTTAGGAACAATCACCAATGAAGATACCCATTGATTGTCTGAAATGGGGTAGATGAAACCATGATCAAGCAATTTTTGGAGCTCTATTTTAACTATTTCCCTAAGTGCTAGATTTTTTGTTTTTTGAGGCTACCTAATAGGTGAACAGTCTTCCTTAATGTAGATCCTATGAGTACAGAGCTGAGGATTTATTCCCTTCATATCCCCATAGTCCCATGCAAAAGCTGTGTTGTTCTTGCAACATTGTGACTAGGGCAGCTTGTTGAGATTGAGACAGCTTATTATTAATGTTCAGATATTGGCCTGGAGACACTTCTACTTGCTTGATAAGATCATTCATGGAGGCTATTGATAAAGGTGGTGTCTGTATTTCATATGGAAGAAAATTATGATAAGCTACAGGAGATTCAGGTGGCAAACTTTCATAATTCAGTTGCTGTAGGAAACACTACTGAGGACAACTATCTGGAGTAGATGGGCTACTTAGATCAGATTTGGACTGCAAAATATGTAAAAGTAGGTCATCCTCACTCTGAAGCTAGGAAAATAGATTAGTTTGCAACATCATTAGTTGAGCAAATGAATTGACTTCTTCAGTTTCTTCTCCTAAATCTGGCCAAATTGGTTGAGACAAGTCTAGGTGAGGTTGAGCAAATGGGTATAAAACTAATTTCTTTCTTGACTGACCATCAGATATTGTCATATCTCCTAAACAACATTCTATAAAAGCATCAGTTGTAGCCAACCATGGTCTACCTATGATAATAGGATATCCTCCTAAAGTTTCCTTAGTGGACAATATGGTGAAATCTACTGGGTATTCCCAAGACTCAAGGATGACAATAACATCTACCATTCCATCAGGTTTTACTATGGAACTATCAGCAAGCTATAGGATGGTAGGTGTAGACCAAATGTTTAGGATATTCAAATACTCCATTGTATTCTTGGTCATTACATTGATGGCTGCACTAAGGTCAATCAAAACATTCTTTACTATTTGGCCATTAATATTTATTTGTACCACCAAACTCCCAGGGTTAGTATATTTTGGAATGACTACCTTCCTTAACATAATATCTGCCAACTGTCCTAGAACATGGATAGTTTGGGGATCTTTTTTCTTTATTTTTGGTTTCTTTAAACATGCCTCCTTAATGGATTTTCTATAAATTGGGACATCTTTAATGGCTTGAAAAAGAGGAATTCGAATGTGTACATTCTTTAGCTGATCTAGGATATCAAAAGTAAGCTCTTCCATAGACTTGGATGTAGTAATTTGCAATTTCTAAGGAAAAGGCGGTTTAGCCTGATGCTGCAGGACAAACTCCTTAGAGACAATATTTGATACAGGTATATGTTTTGCAGGATTAGTAGGCTGCTCAGAGGTAGAGTTTGGATTTTCTGTTATTACAGGCGGCTGTGGAGCAGGGAGAGTGGTTCCAGACCTAAGATGGATATCATGAATATTCAGGGCATAAGTTGGATACTGATTGGCTTCTGCAAAATACATTGGCTGTTGTTGCTGTTGCTGGTTATTATTAGGATTTGGTGATGGTTGAGTGGGCATAGGTGTTTGTTTTGGAGGGCTAGTATTTGTTGCAGGTGCTGCAGGAGGTGGCATGAAGGCCAAAGGTTATGGCTACTGAGGCTATAGGGATCTAGAGGATTGGTTTTTCCATTGTTGTGGACTTCTCCATTGAGGATTCTGCTGCCAGTTACCTGAGGGTGGAGTTCATTGTCCTTGCAGCTGCTGCCAACCTCCTTGAAGAGATTGCCATTGAGGACTCTGATAGTTAGGCTAGTGTGGTTGAGAAGTATTCCAAGGTGGTGATGGGCCATATGTAGGTTTCCATTGATTATTGTAATTAGAATAAAGATTACCAAAAGTCAAAGGGTCTTGAGACATACCTTGTCTTTGAGCCCATGGTCGCCTTTGTGCGACAAAGAATTCTTGGTCATCATCACTTTCTACCATCTTAAAATTAGTAGGTAACTGCTTAGCCTCCATGTTAGCCACCATCTTATATCTGCGGTCATGTTTCTTCTGTCTATAATGTGGATAGAACTCAGCCAAAATTGCTTCAGCTTCCTCATGTTTCTTCTAAACTTGCATAGTATCCAACTATGTAGCCATATTGTTTATGATATCCTGCTTGAAATCAGACAGCAAATTTGTGATCTCCATCCATGAAACTCCATTAATAGAAGACTTTCCCACTATGGCTTGATGACCTCTACCCTTCTTAACAATTGCTCGAGAGTAGTTGAGACATATTTTCTTGATATCATCCCAAGGTAGTTGGGTTATATCACTTTCTCCCATCAGGTCTAGGGCATCTATACAGGTATCATTGATTCCCCTTAGAAAAAAGTAATTTCTGAGATTCTTTTTCAGGGAAAACATGAATCTTCAGATATAGTCTTCCAGGCTTTCATCCTCCTTTTGTTGAATTCTGAATATATCATCCCCCTTACTACCACTCTTACAATATTCCTTGTATTTATTAAGAAATCTTGTTTGCATGGCTACCCAACTATCAACAACACCTCTTCCCAAACTCATAAACCATTTAAGGGCTCCTTCCTTCAAAGTGGCAGGAAACAACTTCAGCCTGTGAGCATCTAAAGTGTAATCATAACTGTGACAGAGGATGTCAAACTCAAACAAGAAAGTGTCTGGGTCCTCTGTAACTAGTCCATAAAACTTGAGGATTAATGAAGAAGGAATATTTTTAAGGTTATCATTATCTTGCTGAGAAATGATGGGGAATTCAAAAGTAGGAGGTCGATTAGGTGGGTTACGTGCCATATTTTCTTACTGAAGTATCATAGCAAATGGATTTTCCTCAGGTTCTTCATCAGTTGGGTCAAATGGCAATTCAACAAATAGGTTTTCAGGGAGGATCCTTCCCAGAGCATCTCTTCTTCTATGCATGCAATAGAATGAATCGTAACTTGAAGGAATTTGTAAATGCTTGAATAACAGAATAAACTACTACTAACAATGACTATGACAGGTTCTTAGCTTGACACCATCTCCGACAACGGCGCCAAAAATGGCCGCGCCCATAAAAAGATATAAAAATCATGGCAAATCCTAACCTGGGAATTGGACATTCTAGTAGGCGACTAATATCTTCTTATGGTTGTTCATTTACTTTGTCAAACTAGGGAACATATACTTGAAATGGAGCGGCACTATATGTGCACTAAGAACCAGTTTCAGTCACGATTTACTAGAAATAAATGCATGAAATAAATTCTACTTATGCTACAGGAATGTAATGCAAAACCTTCTAAACTTAATCAAAGCAAAAATCATGATGAATATTACTAAGAGACAAACTATGAATTGGCCTTATGCTGCAAGAAAAAACTTAGGGATGGATTCTCGATGATGCAGGAACAATATAAGACTGAGTTTGTGTTGAAAATTTCCAGAATGAAATCTAACTTATAATAAACATGAAATAAACAACTAACTAACTAACTACAGATACTTACTAAGTGGGCCCCCTTAGCAAGCATCAACTAGCTATGCAAGAATTGAACTCAGAACTTCATCAGCTTTTATTCATAAACTCAGAATGATATACATCGTTCTACTCATATGAAAACTAACACAAAACTCTATCTCTTATATCATAGTACTAACTCTTACATATTCTACTTATTATTATCATACTAACTTTTACATGCTATGCTTGCTCACTCATGCAGGAGGAACACTTATTTAAACCAAAAAAGCAACTAACTACCTAACTCTAACAGAGAAAGACGTGGACATAAATGTATCCTGAAACCAAGGAACATACTTCTCATAAATGAAAGTATATTTGTTCAACCCGATCCAGAGAGAATTTAGCATTCCACTCTTTCCAGATTAAATGATCATTTTGGTTTCTTCCCAACAACCCAGACAGAGAGTCTTCGCTGGAACAACTTCCTCGACGTTGTGCAAGAAATGGAATTTACTGCAGGGCCGAGATCTACTGTGCTTGACTCGTTCGTGCTCCGTTCAACAACCTGTGATGCACACAACAATAGAAGCAAAGGAAAGCATGCGTGGCAAATAACACGATACATTCATTAATCACATATTAAGTCTATTTCATTATTCAAAAACCATATGTATTATACCAGTCATTCGGAAGGTTAAACAAGGTAATTAATAAGACACATAGAGATGTTAAGCTGCAGGAATATAGGAATGTATTGGTACATGATACTACCCAAAAGTCTTTAATAAAAGAGTTAAAACATCCATTAAAACATCCATTAGCAACAAGAGTAGAAATATTAACAATACATCAAAATACTCGAATGATGAGCATATCCTGAGCTCATCACATACTAAAAGGATGTCCAAATAGATGAGCTTGCATTATCCACTTTACCATACTCTTCTACTGACATCTCAAACCTTATTTATGAAACAACTTCAAATCCCACAACCACAAATATAGGCATCAAGGAAACAAATGATGCATAATATGATCCTGTCGATGCTGGTATGTTGCCAAAAACATCCTTTGTGTCAAGCCTCCTGCTTGCACGTACAGAGATCAAAGAAGTACGCTCTTTGTTACAACTAGGTGCAGGATGACCAACACCAATCATTGCATGGCCACTAATTCTCCATCTCCTATCAATGAGTACACCAGTGAAGGACTATTTGCTATGGCATTCCCCACTTTATTTCTAAAAGGAAAAGCTACATTCAAACAACAACGTATGAAAGAAGTTAAATTGCATATTGGACATTCCATGATAATCGATTTGGCCAACACCCCCAATTTAGGTACTTCATAGTAAATATTATTATGCAACATCGTAGCCAAGCAACATCCTTTGTATTTTTTCACAAAAGACTTGAAGGTTACCTACCATCAATAGTCTCTGACCTTCGCCAAAGATTGTAGGACATTCCAGATGACAAACTTGCATATCAGCTCATGCGATTTAGTTCGTACATTCGTGGAACTCGTCCATTTTGGACCCAATGTCGAGGGGAACTCTCTGACATGTTCTTTCAAATTGGTTGCCCCTCACTATTCTTCACCCTTAGTGTGGAAGATACAAAATGGCTAGAATTGCATGCCATCATGCCTACCAAACCTCCTACAAATCCTTCTATGGCTTCTAGATGGAGGATGCAAAACATTGTTAAAAATCCACACCTTACCGCATTATACATGCACCATAGGTTTATTGCATTTCGAGAAGAGGTCTTGGAAAAGCTTCTTGGCGTAATTGAATATTGGTATAGGTAATAAATTTCTTTTCTCTTATGCTACAATACACTGATGATTATTTACTAGAAAGTATCCCTTTTTTTAACAATAGACTCTTATCTTTTAACTTTGCAAAATATCATTTTTTCATAGATATGAATGGCAACACAGAGGATCTGCACACACCCATGGTTTTCTATGGATCCTCCAAGCACCTGATATTAGTAGATTACAATGGAATAACCTTCAATCTATACAAATTGCACTTGATTTCATAGATAAATATTTGTCTACCTGGAACCCACATCCCCTCCATTTGAGAAACCAAACATTTCACTGCTCTATTCTAGATGATCCTTGTTTGTTGGATACATCAAGCATCTTGTCATGTGACCCTTCAAGTGATTATTGTGAATTGGTCAATCATGTCAAGTGACACACAAAGTGTACTTTTCTAACATGCCTTAGGAAAAAAGGTCGAACCACTTTGTGTTGTTATAAAGCACCATGGTCAATGCAAGACAAGTCAAGTCTTTCAAATGAGGAGACCAGCCGCCCTAAGCACACACCTGCTTGCAATGATGATCGATTGAACCGGCACAACCCATCTATACTCTCTATTTGGAGGGACAATGTAGATTGCCAACCTGTACTATCAATTGATGTTGTCCTAAAATATATTGCAAAATATGCAGCAAAAGTTAAACAAAAATCTAAAACATATCATGCAATGTTATCTCGTATCTCAACCACTTTTGAATCTTAAATCCCTGCCCCAATAGCCTTTTGAAAAATGCTTACTGACAACCTTGTTGATCATGATATTAGTGCCCAATAAATTTGCCACCTCTTACTAAAATTACCCCTATCCATATCCAGTAGGACATTTGTGTCTTTAAATGTTAACCAACACAAATTTCAACATATCTCAATCTCATCCACATTAGTTACCACTTCGCCTACATACATTGATACCTACATGGCTTGCCCCATTCAATTAGAGGAAATTCCTCTCATTGAACTTACCCAAAAGTGGACCTTTAAAGCATCCCAAAAAAATGAACAATGGAAATAGCAGCCCCAACAAGTAATTGTTCGCGTCTCACCTAGGTTCACAAGCATCCCTTCAAGAGTTGACAAAATATTTTATGAATCTTGTTGGAGTGAACTAATTCTATACCACCCATTCTATAACATTGACATTGACTTTGGGTCCTCTGAACATCAAATTATATCACAATGGGAAAGGTTCTCTTCAAAATATAGGCCATGGCACGTCCACCGCAAAAATCTAAATGCAGCTACAGAATCAGATGCTAGCAGTAACTTGAGCATTAAGCTTGTCTTGCAAGAACAAAACCATGAAGAATGGCAAGTTCTCTCAAGTTTGCACCCAAACCTTCCTATATAGCTTGATGCACTCGACATGCTTGGCTGACATAACATTGACATGCACCACAACTGGCAACATACCAGCTTCACCTAGCAACAATTGCATCTTACAATTGCTTTCATAGACTACAATTGACCATGGTGTGAAATGCATCGTGATCTCCACGAAGACATTACTACATTCTCTACTCAACAACAAAAATCATTTGATATAATTTGGTCTCATCTAATATTAGTTCCATTACAACCACCACTAAAGCTCATTGTTCAAGGAACAGCAGGAACTAGAAAATCGCACCTCATAAAGAAGATAAGGTTTTCCCTCAACAACTCTGCTCCAGATCATGAGTCACCTTTACTACTTCTTGCCCCTATAGGTGTTGTTGCATTCAACATTCAAGCATCAACAATACATTCTGCCCTTCGAATTCCAATAAAAGAAATGGCCCCCTACATGGCCAAACACTTGTAGCCTTCCAAGAAAGCATGCACTTTATTAGGTACATTTTAGTAGATGAAATGAGCTTTGTAGGGCCAAAGTTGCTTGAGCATATTGACATGCGCCTAAGGCAAGCATTCCCCTCCCACAACCATCTTCCCTTTGGAGAGTGCTCAATTAGTCTCTTTGGTGACTTGGGACAACTACCAGTTAAAGATATCCCCATGTATGCTTCTTCTTCATATGGTGGCACACTATGGCGCAGCTTCATAACAGTGGTAACTCTGACCAGATTATTTCAACAAATGGGTGATTCTCCTTCCCAAATTTCTTTTCATGCACTTCTCTCAAATCTACACAATGCAAAGCCTACAGAAGAAGACTGGGAAATTCTAATGTCACGCTCAAGCTCATCGCTCAACACTGTAGAAAAATCCTTTTTTTTCTCTGCAATACACCTTTTTGCAACAAATGAAATGGTTTTACTGCACAATAGACGTATGTTGTTGTCTTTCGCTACACCTATTGCCATTTCCACTATAGAGCAACTCAAGGGATCAACAAGCACAAATCCAGATGAAGAGCAACTCCAAGCTCATATCAAACAGGGCTCGTGAATGGTGCACTTGGTTAGGTAAAAGAAATTGTATACAATGAAGGTGAAAAACCACCCCAACTACCCTTGTTTGTTGTTGTTCACTTCAAACATTACATTGGCCCACCATGGGACCATAACAATCCACACAGTGTCCCCATAACCCCTCTCAGTCATGGGCTTCACCGCCAAATTCCACTTAAAATGGCTTGGGCATTGACAATACACAAGTCACAAGGATTAACACTTCCAAGGGCCACAATCCACATTGGGAACATTGATAGACAAGGCCTTATATTCACTGCTATCTCACGAGTGCCTAATCTACAAAGTCTTTGCATTCCCCCAACATTCACATTTCAATGATATGCATGTATGCAGCAAAGCCCATATGTTGCACATCAGAAAAAAGAAGAGAGTCAATTGGCATTAATTTCAATCTCAAACTCCACAAATAGTTGAAGTGCATTTCACCAACTATAGGTACGTCATTTTCTAATTTACTTCAGTACCAAATTTGATATACTTTAGTTGTTCTAAATTATATTACTCTTTTACTTTTTTTGGAAATAAAATATTATCACTATACCAATGTATTCAACTACATCCATTCTTTGCACAACCCAGTCTTCTGATATTCTTTGATTATATTTGACTACCATACTAAAATATTTTTTTCTTTGAATAAATTTGACATCATAAATGTAACATGCCTTCCTTTGCATTTATAGTTAATTTATCATTTCAAAATTAAACAAATACATGCAGAACCATGAGAAGAGATAGTGCCCTTGTTCAGCACTAGTCACTAGCTTCTAGGAGTCCCCACTGAACAAACAAATATAATCTGGAAAGCAAGGCCATGACTTCCATCCCAACTCTTATGTCTTCATAATAGACATGCCAGGCCTTAAAAACAATGACATCAAGGTATTTCCCTTCTAAAGCTCTTAAACCCTCATTTTCTCTACAATTCGGGAATGAAACAGATTGAAATCACTTGCCAACTTTTAGACTAACAAATCTGATGCTTTGTGTTTGAGAACAAGCAGGTTCAACTAGGGGATGACAATGTAATGACAATAAGTGGAGAATGAACAAGGGAAAAGGAGGACAATGCAAAATTCATCTGTATGGAGCTCATGGTCGACAAATTTATACATAAATTTACCTTGCCTGACAACTGCAATATAGAGGCCACTTCTGCTAGCTGCCAAGATGGATTGTTGAGTGTTACCATTCCAAAGTTTCCACCTTCACAACCTAACAAATCAAAGACTTTTGAAGTTAAAGTTACTTAGCCACCAACCTATCCAGATTATGTTTTTTCGTTTCCATTATGTAAATAAATCAACCATATAAATACAACTACTATGTTTATTACAAAATAGGTACAATGTGTATTATTTACAAAGTGTTTTAAAACTATAAATGTTACATCTTTCATCATTATGCATTTTATACTATAAAATACATGAACTTACCAATGGACAACATGTGTATGGTTCAAATTTCAATGTACTAATGACTAAATTTGATCCTTCCTGTAAAACCAATTCCATTTCATTTTTCAAATGTTTTTTTTTAATAAGTTACAAACAAATTCTTATGTTACAACCAATATGTGTACACAAAATCAGTTAAGGTAAACAATCATTTTTATAAAAAAAAATCATTTTACCCTACTCTTATTATGTCCATTGTTATCTATTTCACCACTTATTCGGCGTACTTGATTGCACACCTAAAGTGCAATCGCTAGTTTATTTATTCTTGATGATAGTTGTTAATAGTATTATTAGTGTGAGTAAGTTATGGAATGTTTTAAAGTTTTTCATTTTGATTATATAATGTTAATAGTGTAAATGTATTTTTATGCCACTTTTTATTGTATTTATTGTCTTGTTTGATAATGACATTATTTTTATTCAAAGGATTTTGGATCAATTAATACAATTTTTATTATTATCATATTTAGTCAATTTTAATTTATTTAGAAGACTTTTTAACTTTTTCATTTTGATTATAAAGAAGTTAATAGTGCAAATTTATTTTCATGTCACTTTTTATTGTATTTATTGTCCTATTTCATAATGAGATTATTTTTATTGTAAGTGTTGTGGGTCAATTAATACAAATATTATTATTATTATCATATTTTAATAAAATTTAATTTATTAAAAAGATCTTAGTTTTTTTTTATTTTGATTATAAAAAAGTTAATAGAATAAATTTATTTTCATGACACTTTTTATTGTATTTACAAATTAAATAAAATTTACATCTATTAGTTTAAAATATTTTTAAAATTAACAATAAGAATAACAATATTTAACAACTGTCATGTAGTGACAAGTACTTTCCTTATTTTAATTTCGCCCAGAGGCGAATCTACAGTGGAAGCCAAATCTTTGTTAACATTTTTGGCTTTTGAAAAAAATTGACGGTTGCATGCCTGTGTGTTGTGCTGGCGGTGGTGGTGCTGATAGTGTAACGCATACTTCTGCGAAGAAAATGAATGTGTCTACAAAATAGTGGAGTGGATGCCAAAAAGAGGAGGCGACTGCTGGCCGTTTCAAATCATCGTTGCTGCTAGCCGTTTCAAATCGGCGGTGTTGGCAGTGTAGTGGTCACAAAAAAATGAATTTATTTGCATGGGAACCGTTTCAAAAATCGTCGCTGCCAGAGTGTAACGCCTGTAAGGGAAGTAAAGTTATATATTTCAGCTCTCAAACAGATGGAATTAGATTGGACTTGCAGTTGCAGAGTGGTCTCGGTAGTGCGAAGAATGAGAGCATTTCGAATGGAGGGCTGGTGCTGTGGAAGAGTGGGCGATTGAGTTGGGCGTTACATCTGCAACTACACCCGAAAGTTGTCTGTCCACTGCAAATAGGAAATAGGTGAGCAAACTCTGAAGAAAGTCATTGAGACACCGCACCGTTGGTATATCATTAAGTGCTTCAGAGAGTGAAAGAGGCTGGATCATTTGGCATTGGTGTTTAGCTGTGCAAATTTTTGAGGTAAATCAGTCATGAGTTTTATCTCATTCTAAAACAATTCTGTTGTTATCTATTTAATGAAGGCATTTGTCGTGCGTTACATTCTGCAATTCAGATTATGAGCGGCGTGCATTGTAGCGATCCAGTCACTCCGCCTCTGTGCTCTCCCAACGGATTGGAATATATTTGCCTGTCTAATCTCAACTAGCCTTCGGCCTCTTTGTGGCCTTCTCAATACTGTGAACAGGGGGTTTCTGGTCACACTGCGGGTTTTAATGGCTGACAATGTGGGGAGGGTAAGCTGATGGCTGCAGACAAGCATTGGTGTGGACCGATTTGTATACGTCTTCTTTTTCTTTCGCTTCGCTGAATTCTGCGAATCAAGGGTTTGTCCCCACTGCCTCTAAAACTTCCACTGTAGAGTGCTCTGATCTAGGTATCGATTATACTTGTGCTATAAGCGGCGAAGTTATACAGGGAAAGTCAAATGGCAGAGAGGAGGGTTGTGTAAGGGCTTAGGAGGGTGAGGAGATATATCATCTGCCTTCTCAGGCTGGATCTAACGCTGGGGCTTTCTAAGATTGGGGAAGCCTAATGTAAGAAAAAATAATGATATTTGAGTATATTGGAAAACGATCTCTGTGCTTGACAAAGGGTTTTTGTTACAGAGTATCTCATTTTTATCAAATTTGGTTAACATATTTTTCTAGCATTGAAAATGGCCGAGCTTTCTCCTACATATTTGTTTTATTTTTTTCATTTGTGTTATGAATTTCTATTATGAGTTTCCACATAACAGTGCACCATTGCAGGATTTCAATTACAAAAATCGTGGCTTATCTGGTCCACTTGCAGGATTTCATTTGCAAAGTTTGGAGTTATGTGGTCGTATCTACCTCTGTGAGCAGATCCTTTTATTGGAGTCATTGCCTGAATACCTGTCAAGCATGAATAGAGACTGCCTTGAGCCACGCCTCCATTAACACTTTTTAAGTACAGATTCTTCTTCATTTGTCATTTGTTGAAGGGTGTGGCACATAACATACTCCATGAAGGTTCTGTCAGTCCTGTTTCAGCATGCAACTGTTACATGAAGGTTCTGTCAGTCCTTTTCAGCAAATTTTAAGCTTGTGATATATAAAATATATGAAGTTGCAAGCTGTTAATAGAAACTAGAATATTTTTTACTGTTTATTTAAGACTAAAATAGAAGCAAATGATTGCTACTTAAATGAATTTTCATTTTATTTAGGAGATTTTAATATTTCTGAAGTGTAAAAAGAATTAATTTTCCTAGTGTGCAAGGAAGAATTGAGGAGGAAGATTTATCCTCCACATCACTGAAGCATATGAATAAAGGCTCTGTAGCTTAATAACTCAGCTAAGGGCATAAACTTATAACAGGCTTTCGTGCAAAAGTAGACTACCTTTAAAATTTAGCTTAAATTATGCGATACAAATTTATACTCACCTTACATTCTTTATTTGCAAGAAAAAATTGAATTTCTCTTTCTCGGTTATTGGAGAAGAATTTTATGTTAGTTTACATACATATTAAGGGATAATTTCTGTAATTTCTGTTTATCTCTATAGATTTGTATTTTAGATTCTTAACATTGATGGCGGCTAAGATTATCTGAACTGGTGGACAAGAAAATTTCTTATCTGTTTTGCATTTAAATTTCATTGTTTAACACTTCTTTTAATGTCTTTACAGTCTTATTTGTTAGAAGTTACAGGATGACAATCCTTCTCTGTTTGGATGAAAGATCAAGTGTCTGAAAATACTTCAAAACAAAAAGATAAAAAGAGATAAAGATACATCAGGGCAACACGCCAGAATGCAATGCAAGGTGTGAGTGGTCAGCCTTAATAGGGAAGGCTCGGCTAGGGTTGGGAGGCTGCGCTCCCTCCCTATTCTTTTTGATTTATTATTATTCTATATATATTTTTAATATTTCATATTCTATTCCCTTGCAGGAAATTTTTATATAGATTTACTTGCAAGATTATCAGATAGTAACTGCAAATCTACTGGTTTAGAATTCAATAATAACCACAAATATACATTCTTCAATAGAATCTATATACACTATTAATGAACATAGCAATTTTAGCATAAATGAGACCCTTTCCTATTTTTCATCATTTGTTAAATTCATTCATAAAAGGATTTTGCACATTAAAATAGACCAAACACTAATATCATCTCTCCTCTTATTTATTTAAGAGTCAAATTAAAAAAGTGTTAGTTCTTCTTATTGTACTATGTTTAAAATTTAATGTGTGTATTGAATTATAAATTGTGGAAAATTTACACGTCTTATTAAAAAATTATAATGATGAAAAATGTAAGAAAATATGTAAAAAATATTTGTTGTTGTGGGTTTGGACCAATTGTATTAATGCATTGTGAGCTAGGTTAAGAAACAATTTTAATGATAAAATACTTGTATTACTTGTCAAGTGTTGTTTGTTCTCTATAACAAAAATAAAAGAGTATATCTCTACTTTCAGTTGTACTAAGTTTCTTTTATTTGTATCTATTATGATTCTATATATTGATAAAATAATGTTTATTTGTGTCTATTATGATTCTATATATCGATAAAATAATGTTTCTAGTTCAATTATTATTTTTAAAATATGTCTTTAAATTTAGAAGACCAATAATTTGAAATATCATCCTTGAGACAAGAATATAATTGAAATTATATTTTAAATTTTTTTTAAAAATCAAAATAAAAAACATTAAGAGGTTTGATGGAACAAAAAAATTAAAATCAATGAAACAAAAAAATCAAAACAAAGAGATTTGATGGAACAAAAAAATCAAATGAAAGAGGTTTGTTGAAATAAATAAAAATAAAAATCAAAGAGATTTGGTCAAAAAAGAAATAAAAAATAAATCACAAAATTTTGAAAATATTTATTATGAATAACTTAAAAAATAAATCAAAAAGATTTGATCAAAAGGAAAAATCAAACATAAATCACAAGATTTGAATATATATTTACCATAGATAAACTAAAAGATCAAATAAATAAATAAAAATTAAAAGATAAATCAAAAAGATGAAATAAAAATCCTTATCATAGATAAATTAAAGATCAAATAAATAAATTAAAGATAAAAGATAATTCAAATATTTGAATAAACTAAAAGATGAATTAAATAAATAAATAAAAATATTTGATCACAAAGATAAATCAATCAAAAAGGAAAATTAGAGATTTGATAACAAAGATAAATCAATAAAAAGGAAAATTAGAGATTTGATTAAAATATTAAATAAACTAAACAAAGATAATAAAAAAATAAAAAATAAATTAAATGACCAAAGATAAAAGATAATTCAAATATTTGAATAAACTATAAGATGAATTAACAAAGAGAAATCAATCAAAAAGAAAATTAGAGATTTGATCACAAAGATGTGATTAAATTATCAAATAAACTAATCATGGATTAAAAAAATAAAAAATTAAAAGACCAAAGAGATAAATCAAAGAGATTAATAGAAAAGAGAAATCAAAGATAAATGAGAAAGAGTTAAGAATATTTACTATAGATAAATTAAAAGATGAAATAAATAAATCAAAGATAAAAGATAAATTAAAAAATGACCACAAAGATTTGAATAAATTAAAAAAGATCAAATAAATAAATAAATAATAATAATAAATTAAAAGATCAAATAAATAAAGAAAATATTTAAGATAAATCAGAGATTTAATCACAAAGATAAATAAAATAAATATTTAAAATATAAATCAATAAGAAATACTAAATAAATAAACCTGACAAAGATTTGAATACATGGGTTAAATTAGGGTTTTGGATCTGGTTTAATTACACTTAGGGTTCAATTAGGATAAGATTTTGGAGTAGGATTAGGGTTAGGCTTCAATTATAGTTACAATTCAATGAAGGTTAGGGTTCAATTAAGGTTAGGATTCAAATAGGGTTAGGATTAGCATTAGCATTAGGGTTTAATTAGGCTTAGAGTTAGGGTAAGGGTCAAGACTAGAATTCAATTAGGGGTAAGATTCTTTTATAAAGCTTGGGGTTAGGGTTATTGTTGGGTTTCAAATAGGGTTATGATCAAGGTTAGGTGTAAGATTCAATTAAGGTTAGGATTCAATTAGAATTAAATTTAAGTTTGGATTATAGTTAGGGTTCAATTAGTGTAAGGTTAGTGGTAGGGTTAGAATTCAATTAAGGTTTGGATTAAATTAGGGTTAGATTTTAATTATTTTTATGGTTGCGGTCTAATTATGGATAGTGTTCATTTAGGGTTAGGGTTGCAATTCAATTAGGATTTGAATTAGGGTTCAGTTAAGGTTCAATGAGGCTCAGGGTTAGGGTTCAATTAGGGTAAGGGTTAGTGTTAGTATTAATGTTAACAAACAATTAGGCTTTAGACTTAATTATAGTTTAGAGTTAGGGTTAGAATTTAGTTAGGGTTACAATTATGTTTAGGGTATAATCAAGGTTAGGTTTACAATTTGGCTTCTCCAATAAAGCTTAGGATTTTAATTAGGGTCATTGTTAAGTGTTAGAGTTAGGATTCAATTAGGGTTTAAGGTCAAGGTGAGGGTTATGTACGTTTAGGCTTCACTTAAGATTAGGGTTCAATTACAATTAGGGTTCAACTAGGGCTAAGATTAAATTAGGGTTACATTTAAATTGGGGTTAGGGTTCAATTATAGTTAGGGTTCAACTAGGGTTATGGTTACTGTTCAAATAGGGTTAGGGTTAGGTTTCAATTAGTGTTAATGTTAAGGTTAGGTTAGGGTTATGGTTCAATTAGTGTTAGTGTTAAGGTTATGTTAGGGTTAGGGTTGAAATAGGTTTAGGGTTTAATTAGGGTTAGGGTTACAATTAGAGTTAGGGTTGATATTAGAATTAAGCTTACAAATAGGGTTAGAATTATGATTAGGAGTAAAATTAAAATTAGGGTTATAGTTAGGGTTAGGTTTAGAATTAGGATAAGGTTTAGGATTAGGGTTATTGTTGGGGTTGGGGTTATAGTTAAGGTTGGGGTTAGGTTTAAATTACAACTAGGGTTAGGTTACAATTACGGTTCTCCAATAAAGCTTAGGGTTTTAATTAGGGTTAGTGTTAAGTGTTAGGGTTAGGATTAAATTAGGATTCAAGGTCAAGGTCAATATTAGGTACGTTTAGGTTTCACTTAAGATTACAGTTCAATTATAGTTAGGGTTCAACTAGGGATAATATTTAATTACATCGAGAGGCATAACCTACAGTGACAGCATGGGTGGATCTTCAAAAGGAATTCCAAAGTAATTATCAAATTCAACCATAACATATGTAGGTGGATCTGGTGGGCCACATCCAGCTTTGTATATGATATTTTTTATGTATCCTAAAGCTCCATTCACAAGACCTGCTTCTATCCATAAATTAGATGTTAACATGACCCTTGCATCCTTTGAAACTAGCAATTCAACATCTAATTCATCATTTTGACCTCCTGCTAGATTAGTGCTACCTTCTTTGGTTGCAATGCTACGGGCTACTGGTCTTCTTAATGAATACAACTTTTTTCTGTTATGGTTATGTACAATATCATTTGTTGCAAATAGATGTTCATATTATTATCAAACTCATCCTTAATTGTTGGATGTAATGAAGCATATGTTCTTGTCATGAGTAATTTCCAATCATTTATAGTTCCATCTCTCTTCAAGCATTTGGTGGTTTAGAGGCCATTGATGTAGTGTGATTAATAATGTTTCCTTCATCTATCTCCAATATTGGACCCACAAATACATACTCATCTGCATTTGAATCAAACTCCATATAAATAGAATTTAGTTGGTCAAAAATATTTTGATCTGAATTGCATGTAAGTTCAGTAAGCGCATTTTCATCAATTTGAACATCTTTATAGAACCTATCATGTTCTATTTTATATTTAAGTGCTCTATATACCCTTTCTCTATTAACTGTAAAATTATAAGTTGTTCCATACTTATCCTTTTTTTGAACAATAATGACTGGTAAATCTTTTATTCAATGTGGTAAAATTTTAGCTATTTCTATCACTTCTTGTGGAAAACGTATGATATGTCCTTTATATTTGTATTGTCGTCTAGTTGCATGTGTTACTTGAAGTGTTGGGTTGACATGTGCTATCAACATTTCCTCTATTTGTGTTAAATTTGCAATTTCTAATGGTTGTGGACAAGGATCCATATTTTTTAATGCTGAAAATCGATGTTCATTCCTCTCTTGTTGATATCGATTGCAAATAGGGCCCTCAGGTACTTGTACAACCTTCATTGCAGGATAAATCTCTTCACAAACATAACACATACTTGGTGTAGAAAGTTTATCTAGTCCATGTTGAAATATCATTTGTATACTTTTCAAATCAATCTCAGTAGTTGTGTTATTATTAATTACTTCTTGATCTCTTCTATTATCAACATTCATTACATTTTGAATTCTATCATTTGGTGTTTGTAGCACACAATCTATTGTAATAGAATTCACCCCTTCAAAACTAACCTCAACATTCCCATGAGATTGATGATGTCTTTTAATTGATTCATGATTGTGCGCTTGTATTTGTTGTCTTTCTATCTCATTCAATTGATCAGAATGCATAACTCTTTGAATTTGTGAACAAAGTGTTATCATTTTATCTGCATGTTGTCTCATTTCTGCTTCAATCTCTTCTGTTGTCATATCTACCCTATGTTTAAGGCTTCTTTCTCTATCAATTTGGCTTTGACGAATCCTTTCTTCTTTTCTTTGTACATCATTCATTTGTTCATGTCCTTGTCTCATATAGTTATGAGCATATTCTCTCCTTTGTTCTATTTGTTACTCTTCAGTTGTAAAACTCCTTGCTTCCTCTCTTTGTGCATTAGCCATTTTTTCACTTCGTTGTCTCATATAATTTCGAGGATATTCTCTTTGATGCTCTCTTCGTTGCTCTTCATTTTGAAAATTTGTCCTTGGATGATGAGGCATCCTGCAAATTTTAATAAAAAATAATAAATCTATAAAATTGATAAGCATTTGTAAAGATACTTAATGGTTCATAGGTATATAAATAATTTTAACAACCAAATACAATATAAAAGGACATTGTTAAAAAAAGCATAATTACATATTGCCTTGGCTATTATTAGTTTTAAAGTAGTGATATATGTTTATTTTCTACACATACCATTTCATAGTAATATTCACTTTTAATTGAAAAATATATTAACTTTTGAATCCAAATGATAGTTGAACCCACAACCTTATGATTATAAACAAAACGCACATGTTTATTTTGATTTTTTTATGATTACAATTTTGTTAATTAATAAATTTTTCAATAAAATTAGTAATAAAAAAATTAATTAAAAAATATATTAATTTTTAAACCCACAATGAGAGTTGAACCCATAACCCTTCAATTACAAATCAAATCTATTAATCCATTGCACTATTTGCTTGTTTTTGTATGTGATATAAATTGTATATGTTAAGTATAAACATTATCACATAATATATACTTTATTAAAAAATTATTTACTTGCTTATAAAATAATATTATAATGTAAGCATTAAAAATATTTTAAAAACATTTTAATGAAATTAACTTTTTTACTCTAAAAGAATAAAACTAAAAACAATTAATAATACATTTATATTTATATTAAATTACTTTCTTAATTGTACTTGAAAAAGCATTATAATAGAATTACTTTTTTACCCTAAAAAGAATAAAACTAAGAAAATATTTACTTTCTTACAATAGATATTTTATTAAAAAATTATTTACTTATAATAAAACAAATATTATAATGTAAGCATTAAAATGTTTATAATGAAATTACCTTTTAACCTAAAAAAATTAATCATACATTTAAATTTTATATTAAATTACTTTCTTATTTTAACATAAATTACTTTCTTATTTATAATTGAAAAAACATCTAAAAAATAAATCTAAAAAAGTATTATAATGCATACAAATATTTTTAGACAAAATCAAAATAGAAATAACTTACTTTTTTTCACTCATGGTATTTATCTCCACCTCTTATTTATTCACGGGCAATAATCTCTTTTTAATTCCCACTATTTACTTCCTATTTATATTAGTTTGAAAAGTTATGACTGAAATATATAATATTTCATCTCTTTAGTTGTCGGCTTTTTTTTATAAGTTAACATTTTTTTTCATAAGTTAACATTTAAGATATTACATGTTGCATCGCGATTGCTACTAGCATATATATTTAATAATATATATAAAATACGTTGAGAGATATCCTTCTTGAGGCGCCTATTGAACTTTTATGTGAAAAATTCTCAGCATATTTTATATATATTATTAAATATATATATGCTAGTTATAGATTTGTAGTCTTTCATAAATTATTTGGCAAGTATGTGTTATTTACACAAATTAAAAAAATAAATATTACATTAAATTATAATATTATAAAATTTAACTTTTTAGATTTGAGCAATGAAGTCTAGTTAAATTCCATTATAAGTGGTGGAATTTTTTTTAAATATCAAATTAGAAAATTAAGTAGAGGACCCCTAAAATGATGTGATGACTAAATCTATAAAAAGATAACTTATGGAAAAAATATTACAGAATTCCAAATGTTTAGCATGTGCAGCTCTTTAATTCACCATGAAGATGTCATGTACAAAAAATTAAGAGGGTTGTCCACGTAAGAGTACATAATATCACTTTAATTGGGTATCTTGGATGTGACATAATTATTTTTTGACACGTACTTCAAACCATCAAGATTTGATACCAATTTTTACAGAAAAAATAAAATGCATTAAAAGAAATCAAATTTGGATGCTGCTTTCAAAAATGGATTTTGGGTATTTGGTAATGAGGAAATTTATAAATCTACAGAGCAATAAAGTGTAGCATAACATCAATAAGGATAATAGTTAGAGAAGTACTTAACTGTGCTCTTTTCAAAGGAACTGATCTATGACATATACAGGTATGTGATATGGGCTTGTATTGTTTTTTAATTTTATGCTGCTTGTTACGCGGAAGGCGTCCCATGGTGAGTTTTTCCAAACTCTTTTGAAGGTGAACGGTGTAGATTACAATGTACTACGATGTAGCAAATCTCAGCCGTTCATCATTTTGAGGCCATTTTCGCCGATGTTTGAAATGCACCTTCACACATTTTTGCTGCTTTTCTGCTCCTGTTGCTTAGGGTATTAATATATATTGTACAATGATTTTACAATCGCTTCAAATTCTCTGGCGTTGGCGTAAATATTTGCAAATGGGTGTCCAGAGGCCTTGATTCCTGAGAATAAATAAAATACAAACCAGATGTATCATAGAAAGAAAGAATGAGAGGGAGCATTCACTAGGTTTTCCCATTCACCGTTGCTGGCTCGAGTGTGTCGTCCGGGCACAATTGCTTTGAGGAGTACCAGGTAGTGCATAGATCAAAGGAAACCCCTCCCCCTGGGGCAAAGCTCTGCTGGTGTATAGAAAAACACCACTTTGGTAGACCCCGTTGCCCAAAATCAGAGACGCCGGAAAAGCCACTATGCAAACCCTTGGTTTATATGGTTTTCTAAACACAATTTCTCAGAATCTTGAGGTAAGTCACTTGCCCTGGTTTCATTATAGCTTCTTGGCATATTCATCCTTAGAGCATCACACATGCTCTCCATCTGGGAACTTTCGCATCATTCTTACCCTTAACAGGTAACACCACATTGATATTTAAAGAGCTTTTGGTGGGGATTTTCAACACTTCAAGCAAAGTAGCTTTTTTTCCTAGCTGCATAAAATTGTATCTGGTTGCCCATGAACAGCATTATGGTTTGGAAAAACTTGTAGCCTAAAAGCCATATATCCAATGCTGACGACTTGAAACAACGCAAATCGTTTGCCTGTGTAATGTTTATAAGTGTTGCTTTCATGTATTACCATTACGTCCGTAGGCACGACCACAGGGTGAGAGCCGCAGAGAGATATCATCGGCAGAGGCGCAGGGCTTCTTCAAGAATAGCTGAAGAGTTTTTGGCTTCCCCTACAGAGGGCCTGGGTGGTGTTCTGGTAGATACCCTCTCTATTATTGTCTACACTTCCAAAAATTTCAAAGATGGATTACGCTGTGCTGTTTGCCTATGTGAATTCCAGCAGAGTGAGAAGGGAACGCTGTTGCTTAGCTGTAACCACAGTTTTCATGTTGACAGTATTTTCCAGTGGTTGATTGTGACCATTGGGGAGAATGCGGAGGCTGTAGTACTTGAGTTCTCTCGCATGAGATTTTTTTTCAAAAGATGGGCTTCCCAACACACCCTTTTCCGACTAATAGAAGGAAAAAAGTTTAGTAGCACATTGTAAAGAGTAATTATTAGACGTTGAGGGGTGGAAATTATTATCACCTCACAGGCGCCCTAGAAGCTCTGTCTATGCTCTTCGTTGAATATTTCTTTTATTTTTTCTTCAGCAATTGTCTTGTTATCTGTACACAGATTGGAATCCGTTCGTCTTTGGCTTCTTAATTTTGTTCCTACAAACTCTACACATTTTTCTCCTTAGCATTATTGACATTGTTAAAAATTAATTTCTCCCATTGGTTGTGGAAATAGAAACTACAGTTTTGCATGAGCAATATCTATTATAATTAGAAATAAGCTCAAATTTAGTTAAGTTTTTTCTGTAGTTTGCATGTTCTAGATTTTTCCTGTAAGTTGTAAAATCCTCTATAAAAGAGGCATGATGTAATTGATTTTGAGATGTAATCAAATCTAATTAAGTAATTAAAATATATTTTGTGTAGCAACACATTGTGCAAATTATTGTGTTTATCTGGATAGATGTGTTGATCAAGTTATTGTGTTTTATGTATTTGTTTTTTGTTTATCTCCATTAAATCTAACATGTGGTATCAGAGCTATGTTTTAAATCTAACATGTGGTATCAGAGCCAGCTCAAAATTTTTTTATCTAGGTTTGAGAACTTGCACCAGCAAGAGATGATGCAAAAAAAGTTGTAAGGGGTGAATAAAAGGAGATATGCATATGTTGCAAATTATATATTATAAAAAGAGGATTGTGTTTTGTTTTATTGCAGATTATATTTGAGTGTCAAAAATTTCCAAAGGAGATTGTTTATTGTTAATTACATCAATAGAAAAAGTTGTTGATGTGAAGCTGCTTGAAGGAGAAAAGTGTTGTCCAAAAGGAAAATGTTCACAGGATATCAAAATTGTTCAATGAAGGTTCACTATTATAAGAAATATTGGTAGATCCTTGTTTAATGTATGGAAGAGTTAAGGAGATTATGTGAAGAGCTGATAGTTGTTGAAAGAAAGGCATAGAAGCCACAAGCCAAAGAGACATCAGTTTAAAGTCACTGAAAGGGTAAGATAAAAAGTAAGTTGCAGTGTTTTATTTTGTTGTTGCTGAGGGGGAGATTTAGTTGTTTAAATTGAAAATCATAGTTTGAGTGAAGGAAAAAGAAATTGTTTAAAGTTGGTTGAAAGGTAACTTGGTAGCAAAATCATAGTGAAGTGCAAAGGTAAGGTGTAGTTAATCATTTATTTCAATGGGAAAAGCTAGTAAACATGTTATGAAAGAAAATGAAGTTTTAGAGGAAGAATTGTTGAAAGTTAGAAAGATAATTTTGAATTAGCAAGAAAAATAAAGGAGTTGATAAAGGAGAAATATGAGTGTTTATATGAAATTGAGAATCGTGGAAAAGAATTGGGTGATATTAAAAGAAAGAATGAAGAATTAAAAGATTTTTTTTTTTTTATGATGAGGTTAAGAAAATGAAAGAAGATTTTGAAGAAAAATTGAAATTGTTAGAATCAGAAAATTGTTTGTAGAAGGAAGAAATATGTAAGTTGAAAGAAGAAAATAAATGTTTAAGGACAAAGCCATTGGTAAGTGATGTTGCTTGTGGTACAGAAGATTTGTATTGTTCAGTTGATAAATCAAGTGGTTTGTGTGATATAACTAATACTGTTTATGATGAAAAATGTATAGATGAAGAATGTAAAGATGATGATGTGTTTGGATCTGAAAATTATGTTAATTGTAATAAGAATGGTGTTAGTTTTAAAATTATGCAAAAAATGGGTTATAAAGGTAAAGGTTTGGGAAAACATGGGCAAGGAATGAAAGAGCCCATACAGCCAATTGTGAGGCCAAGAAATGAAGGCCTTGGGTATGGTCAGAGAAATAAAAATGATGATGTAAGTGTTACAAGTTCATGTAAATCAGCTAAAAGCATGGAGTTTATGCAATGTTCTCATTGTCACAGGGGAGGACATAAAAAAGAGAAATGTTGGGATCTTAATCCTTGTAAAATTTGTGGGTTGAAAAATCACTCAGAAAAAACTTGTTTGAATAGAGAGTGGCATGAACAATCTATGAAAGATTGTATGAAGATCGATTATGGATGGATCGATGGATCCAACTGGAGAAAAGTTACAGGTAAGTTTAAAAGAATGTATAAGCCTAAATATTGGCATAGTAAAAGCAATGTTGGTTTTCAAACAAAGTTTGAAGGATTTCCACAGTAGTTGGTGAAGAGTTGAAGATAATTTGAAGGTACCATGAAGATTGAAGATTAAGTGAAGATTTTGAAAATAAGAATTTGAAGAATGAAAATGCTAAAGCATGTGGTTGAAATTAAGGGGGAGTGTTAAAAAGTAATTTCTCCCATTGGTTGTGGAAATAGAAACTATAGTTTTGCATGAGAAATATCTATTATAATTAGAAATAAGCTCAAATTTAGTTAAGTTTTTTCTGTAGTTTGCATGTTCTAGATTTTTCCTGTAAATTTTAAAATCCTCTATAAAAGAGGCATGATGTAATTGATTTTGAGATGTAATCAAATCTAATGAAGTAATTAATATATATTTTGTGTAGTAGCACATTGTGCAAATTATTGTGTTTATGTGAGTCGATGTGTTGATCCAGTTATTGTGTTTTATGTATTTGTTTTTTGTTTATCTCCATTAAATCTAATAGACATACAGACACAATTTGTGCAGAATCTTGAGGTAAGTCACTTGCCTTGGTTTCAATTAGCTTTTTAGGAAACCTATACACTCGGATTTATGTCTTTTATAATTCTAAGGCAATTCTATTGTTATATGTTAAATGAAGACATTGATTCAAGTTTGATTAGAAATTGCATAGCTTCTGTTGAATGGCTTTTGTTTCCTTAATACATTGGGGATTTTCCCTTCTAAATACCTCTTCTTAAATGCCTCTTGGGAAATGTTCATATTCAGATGAATACTATTTCTAAAACTCTCTGCTTTGTACTCCTATCATCATAAGGAACGAAGGAAAAATTACACTTTGCCTTGACACCTTTTAGAGATCTGGCTGCAGTATCATATTCTCTCATTGTTTCCTCTGGTGTATCAAAAGTCCCAAGAAATATATGGGTTTAATTCCATGGATCTCTAATTTCTATATAAAATCTTCCCCATGGCCTTTTTCTGACTCCCCTGAAATGGGCTTCCTTGTAAGCAGCAGCAGATCCAACTTCTGTTTTAGCTACACACTTTGGCTGTTCCATCATAGTCAATCAAATGGCAAGATTATTCTAAAAAAAAAATTCATAGATACAAATTTATCAATCTTATGTGAACCCTCAAAATGGGGGCTCAAAAGCCTCAAAATCTTCTAGCAATGATAGTGTTAAAAAAACTAACCAAAAGCTCTCTGGATATTGCCATGAATATTCCATTCCACAACCAACATGGTCCCTTTGGTACTCTACAGTCCACTTTTCAAAATGTCTCCTAAGTAGCTTTTAATCTCCTATTTAGAATATTTAATGTTTATTATTAAGAGGTATAGACTGCTAATGTATTTGTATTGCCAGTTTGAAGTTACCGAATAATTTTACAATTTCAAAACATTGTGAGCTGGTTTCTATGTCAAATGACCAAAATAATTTAACTTTTACATATTTGTGCTCTACTGGACATCTTTGGAGGGCTCGGGTAACATTTGGTAGCGTCCCTCAAGTTGGAAACTAAATTCCTAGCATGTCCCTTGTTTAAGTAAATATATTATGTCATCTGGTTTACAAAATGGAAAGACAAAACTTATCTTTACTGTAATGATTGAGGTAACATGTCGGGAATGTTTTATGTTTCTTTTACACAATAGACCACTTAATTTTATAATTTAGAAAGTAGACTTGAATTTCCTTACAGGTGAGAATGCAAGAGAATGTTGGTGACACTAAAGGTATCTAATAATGGTGGCAACTATAGATGTGGAATGGAATGGAATTGCATATTAAATATGTGAGGGTATTAGGCTTACTCTTAGATATACATCGAGTGTGATTTGTAAGACTCTTGCAGATGATTTGGATAATGGAGAAAGGTGACGGAAGCTTGCCTGTATTTAGTGGTTTCCTCTTGTTTTAGAAGTGAGTAGTTGTTTTGAAGACTACCTCAAATCATTTCTAAAACTAGAGGAATTCCACTAAATGCCTTTTGCAACACAACATGGTGTATGGTAGTGTACATTGCTGAAAATAAGCAACAGGATCCATTTATTGTACATCTATTTGCTTGTAATCCTGTTATTTGGTTTATAAAGTGGTGAGACAAAAGTTATCTTTACTGTAATGGTTAAGGAAATGTGTCGGGAATATTTTATGATTCTTATAAGCAACAAACTACTTCATTTTATGATTTAGAAGGTGAAAATGAATTTCCTTACAGGTACGAATGCAAGAGATGTGGGTGAAGTTGAAGGTCTCTAATAATGGTGTTAGCCATGGACGTGGAATGGAATGGCATTGCATATTAAATTTTAGTTCAACATTAATGACATTGTGTATTAAATTTTAGTTCAACATTAATGGTTGTGTTTTCTTAGATCTTTCTTGGTGTATCATTCTCTGAGAACTATGAAATAACTGCAATAGTTATATATTTTCAGCGAGAATTATGTTATATTGACATAGGTTGTTTTCCACCTTGAGAACTGTACTACTCTGTTCCACATCAATTTGTTGAGTTGCTACAGTTGAGCTTGCTTTATTATGAGAGATCCTTTCAAGAATTCTTTGTATGTTTAGAAGCTTTAGCACTAAGGTATATAGTCAAGACATTAATAGAAGAGAGCTTAGTAAGTTTTATTATTCAAGCTACAGTTGAGCTAAGCATTGTTATTGTTTAAAAATCATTTCTGCCAGCTACAGAAGAGGAAAGTTTTTTTTAAATTCCTTTTTTTGACATTCACATGACTATGATTTTTGAATTTTACAATTGAATTTTAGACAATGCTTAGATCACAATAGCACAACCGTTACTGTTTTCCAGCACTCTTTCAATATCTACTTTAAATTAGTGTTTCTTTATTAAAGATTAGATCGAATATGGCAGTGAAGTCCTGAAACGCTAATGAGGTGCCTTCAACCCATATAGTTACAAAGAGCCCTTCAAGCAACAATCCTACCATCTGAATTGTTGAAGCCACAATCCTTCTTGCCTCATTTTTTTATTTTTGTTGATGTACTCAACTCATACGAGTCCACATCTTTTAAAAATTAACTACCTCTAAATCTCTTCTCCCATTTATTAAAAAATACATTTAATAGAAAATTAAGTTGCAAATGCTCTCATAGACATGTATGCAAATGCAAACCCAAATGTAGTCTTACTTCATCCAAAATATACAGCAAAGTTTAAATATTCTTTAGGAAATATTCTATGTAATACATAAAAAATATATTTGAGATTAGAGTGTAGACTAGGCTTGATTCCTGCTGATAATCTGAAGGTTGAGTTGCTTCCAAGGCATTATAATTCTTTTCTCAAATTTATGATGATTTTGTGAAGTCTAAGTTGTTCATGATTAAATGTAATCTCCTCTTTGACAGTAATGATCTCAGAAATGATTTATACGATATTTTGTGAGTTAAGAGTTTCTAGTTTGGTTTGCATAAGCATTGAGGAACTTGCCAATTAAATAATCGCTAGTTCTTAAAGTCTAGATTTGAGCACACAACAACCCTAGGATATTACAATTCTGCACTAAATAGTATCAAAATAAAACAACAATACACCCTCTAAAACTAGTTTATGTGCTCAACGTTACCCTCAAATTGATGGTACATATCACCTTATGTGGCTAACCAAAATATGCTTACAGAACTTTTACTACAGATATGCATTCCATGTAAGGTGAGCCTCAATAGTTATGCAATGGCTACATATGTAAGGCTTCAAATTCATTCTATTGAGTTTCAAAATAGGGGATTTGATGCTTGACAGAGATAGAGATAATATCAATCTATCAAAATAATTTGACAAATGAAACCCACTACTTTCTATGGATAGAACATTGGAAAAGATTGCAGTGCACAAAGGGTTTGAAGACCAGATTTCCATCTGCCTATGTTGTACATAGTGATAAGCATCTAGCCATGCCTTTGCTGTTGACAGAAAGCAAATGGGCTATGGTTCAAGGTAGAGTAGTCGGTGGATGACATAGAAAGCAAGTCTTTCCCAAGAAACTGTCTAATAAAGAGGAGCTAAACATCTACCCAAGACAATATGTCGACATTATGAGGAGTACATGTTGACTAACACCAACATGTCATCACCTTCCCTCACTCCACTCTACTTCATGTGGATTTCTTCACTTCTGCTATTGACATCACCTTCAACTATTTCGTCATGGAGTTGCACAAACTGAATTGTTTAGAGAATATATATATGCACAACTGATTGAAAGAACATCATTGTTTGTTATGTCAAGGGAATATTTTTCAACTTTCAAATGGTAAACAAGCCAACTCTTTTCTTTTGGGTGTGAATCAGTGAAGTTACAAGCATGGATGAAGCAAATGGGGATGACTTTGAAAATACATGCTGTTCATATAGCCTTCTACTAGCATTATTTGAGAACACATGTTGTTCACTTCTGTTGGAGATATCTATTAATGGAATACCAAAACAACTCTCAGTAATCTGTCATATGGGTATTTATTTATGATAAGTGTCTGTAGTATTTTTGTTCATTACAGTTTGAGGAGTTTTTTTTTTTTCAATTTATTGGCACAGGACTTATCACTATGTTTTGTTAATTGATTAGTGGGTAGTTTATGTTGGTTTTGTATGGGTTAGTTTAATGAGTGAAGATGAAGGTATGTTTTTTTTATTATGTCAATCTATGAAGGTTTAAATATCTGGAGAGATGTGATTGGATCAGATTGATGTTCAAAGTATGTTGCATATTCTTCATGTTTAATATCTGTGTATAAAGGTTGAGTAAGAGCACTATTATTGATTATGGATGGTTGAGTAAGAGCATTATTATTGATTATGGATGGTTGAGTTTTTATGTAATAGGAAAGAAGGTTATTGTGTTATTTTTCCTAGCAAAATATTGCATATTGTGTGTTTTATTTTTGAATTGCTTCAAATTTTGTATGCATTGCTTTTTTGTGCAGGTTTATAGGGTTTTTTTTTCCCTACATTTCAACCCATGAGTGATTTTGATGGATTGGATATTCTTATTGTGATAGGTGAGTTAAAAGATAGCTTCTAGTTTGGATGTATGTTCTCTCCTAGTGATGAATTTGCTAAATAAAGATAAAGATGTTGATATCTATGTAACCCAATTATTTTCATAAATTCAAAAGAGAAATTGGAGTCTTCTTATCAATATGTAAATGAAACATAAAGAGGGGTTGAATTTGATGGTTGTATGTGTAGATTTATGTAAATTTACTTTAAAATACAATAATTTTGTCAAGATCTGAATCTCATGAAGGGGAAAATTTTAGACCCTCAATAATTATAACTTTAGATGAGGCACATGAATGCACTTAAGAGTAGTTAAATTAATATCGAATGACCATATTTATGCCCTTAATGACAAGATAAAGATGATCTTTTTTCATAAAATACTATCAAAATTTTATGTAGGATGGGTGCAATGTGAATGTATCAAGGTTGTTTGTTAAAGAAAGGCACCTTTTTTTATAATTTAGGCACAAACTTTTGTATTGTACTTCAAGGTAATGGATTTTTCATAGTTGACTTTCTGGTCCCTTTGTGGGGCTAGGTTTATGTATCCTCCATATTCCATATGCATGAAAAAATTTATACAGTCAAGGCACATCGACAGTTTGTTGTTCCCATGCACCTGTAGGACTATGGCAAGACACATGAGCTGATCAACATAATTTAACGTGGATTGTTTGCACAAAGTGTTGAAGTATAGTCAAGTCATGTTTACACCTATTTTATCCTATTTTAGAGCTTATTAGATTGATAAGACATGACACCTGCCAATTGCATTAACATTTTTAGTGCCTTGTCTTTGCTTCCAGTTCTGTATGATTATCAAACCACATTTTTTAAATGAATTTTTTCAGACAGTTCACATGCCTTACCTATTCCTCCACATCTTATTATATGTATGAGTTTTTAAACAATTTAGTAAACAAAATATTTCATGCTTTAAATTTAAAATTTAAAATTTCAAACTATGAAATTGAAATAGAGATAATTTCTATTCTTAAACTTAAAGCTCTGATTCTCAAGTTCAAATAAGAATAGACCAAAAGCTAACTAAAAAAATATAAGCGCATGAAGGTTCATACTTAAAAAATAAGTTGAAATTTATTTCAATCAAACAAGAACGCTCAAGGAAATTGCCAAAATTTGACACTAAATATCCAACACCTTATGCTCAAGGTTCAAAATAGGTTTCATAAGATTTGTATCTAATGCCTATGGTTTTCATTGAGAAGCATATAATCCTATTGTTCAAAGAATTGGCCCTTTGGGTTTAAACAATTGTCCTTCTATGCTTATTTGGTTCCAAACATACCTCCCTGACATTGTAGACTGCCATATTAAAAATCCCAAACAGTCATACATATCTAAATATTTTGGATTTATTGTAAATCCATAATTCCAAATTGGAACTTGAATTTTATTTTAAAGGAAGAATTCTCAATCACATTAGTCTTACTTCTTTGTAACAGAAATATATTTTGAACTAGCGGACAAGACTACAAGAAGAGAAATAATATTGGATTTTATTGGCAAGCCAAAAGATGCAAATTTTCCCAATTTATTTGTCTATATAGTAAATTAGGTGCAATGTGCATTGATAAATTTGTTAGAAGACAAAAAGGCAGAAAGAGAAGTAGTGAAACTTATGTGGTCAACAAAGCACAGTTTGTTAAGATTTGTAGCTGGTAGAGTAGCTGAAAATATGTTTGGGAATGCAACCACATGCTGAGCTTTTCCAATCTCTTTTGATGCTGAATGGAGCAGATTGATTGAGAAGCAGTGCACTACGATGCAAGGAATCTTAGCCGTTCATCATTTTTTTGCCATTTTCCTGGCCGTCTTTTTGTTGCTTTCCCCATTGCTGTTGCTTTCCACTCCTCCAAACTCTTTGTCCCTGGTATTGACCTTTCACTTCAATTTTTGGAATGCATTTTAATAGCTATTAGTGGAGTCCTTAAATTCAAAAGCAGATATATTCATTAGTTCTAGTGATGCCTTGTTCGATGATCTCAACTTGACTACTAATAAATACTCCATGCTTCTAGACGCTGCATGCTAACTACTCCTTCCCACCTGTGTACGACTACAAATATCTTAGTTACAATTCCACCCAAGTGTCGGTCCATAATATATTATCTATATCTAGTCGAATGAGATATTTTGTTCAATACTTATCGACACTGAAGACACAAAGATCACAAAGATCAATAGAATTCTACTCCCACACAGATCACAAAGATCAACAGAATTCTAATCCACACTTTGGAGGCGTTTTTGCACTTTGTTTACAACTAGGTCTACTTCTACTCTTTCATCCTTTCATTGTTATGTATCCTCTCTTGATTGCTTTTTATCATTCTTAGCGTAATTTTTTCCTTTTTAATTTTTTCCTTTTTCATTATGAAAATTTGTTTTCCCACTCTGTTTAGTGCATCAAATATTAGCTTTTCTATTTATTTGCTATTTGGATCAAGAGATTCATGGACTTTACATAGTTGCACTTCACAGTAATGGCTGAGTAATGGCTAGGCCTATCATAAACATGTTGACCTATAAGTTTAAGATATAGAGGTAATCCTTTACAACCTCCAAAAATATGTTCCTTGTGTATGGTTCCATAAAATCCCCTTTCTATTATGATATGATTTTATGGATGTCTATACCCTCTCTGAAAGCTCCCATTTTGCTAGAAGTTGAGAGAATTCTGGAAAAGGTCACTATGTTCCTTCTTTCTCTTGTCATCATAGTTTATTTTTTATTTTTTAAATAACAATTAGATGCAGGAATAAATTGGTCCCTCTACCCAAAAAAATAAGGTTTGGGTGCCTCTAATTTGGATGCCATGCTCACAAATTCCTTCAAGGTGCATTTGCCTTGTGTGCTTTCTAGTGATGTTCGGGTTTCAAACAAAGGATGCACCCCTCCTTTGGTGCCCGTTGTTCCTTTTTTTTCCATTCCCAATGCCGCATCTATGGATTTTGTTGCAACTTGTTGGCAGTCCTTTGCAAATGTTGAAGGCGTTGCTCACCCTTTGAGGGAGAAAATGTGACCTATCCCTTGTGCCAAATCCTCTCCAGTGGTGATTTGTGGTTAGGATGTGGAAAGGAGGACTTATAACAATGTAGAGGTTTGGTGTGTAGATTCTACAATCTTTGGCTTTCTTTGCTTGACCCATCACAAAGGGGTCTTGGATTCTTTGAGATCTCTTGTTGATGGTAAGATCAAGCTCTTTCTCTATGCAAAGTTTTTCTTCATTGCTTCTTCAAAGGACAAATTTGGTGCTTGATGCTAAGCTATGGTATTGGGAATAATACTTTCTCTCCATCAAACCTTGGTCAACTTCTTTTAACCCCCTTATCGAGCCTTTAAATGTGTGACCTATGTGGGTTAAACTTCCAAATCTCCCTTTTTTAGCGCAAAGGCATGATTACATCCCTAAATCCCCAACAAATGGCTCCTCTCAAGATGTTGAGTCTTCACTCTTCTGAAGAGAATGACTTTTCTTTTTGGTGTGACTTTTATGTGCCCTAATCCTTATGTTCCTTCAGATCCCATTGGAGAACCTTGCACTTTGATCTCTTAGCTTGCTTTGCCTTTGGTTTTAGACCAGCCTTAAATTACTCATGTGGTGGAGGGCTACCATTTATTTTCACCTTGTCAATCTTTCGCTTCTTCACACTTTGATGGGCTTTCTAAGGGGAATCACCCCTTGCTTCCCTTTGTTCCAAGGACTTGGAGGATAATATCTCTTGATTTGTTGTTAGGATAATGCCTTGTTTCTCCTCATTGATACTGGTCTCAACAGTATGCTATGTATCCATTGAATGGAGTTCTTTATAATGCCAACGCTTCCCTTCATTTTGAGATGCATATTTTCTGCTATGGAATTCACTTCAAAACACCATCCAATGGATTCTCCAAACATGTGGTATGACATGGTAAGTTACTTGAGAAATTCGTGACTCTTCTTTACAATTTTCTAAAGATATTGTCTTCGGCGTACCTGTTGCACATGAAGGTGCAATTGCTAGTTTATAGTGATCTGTAGAATATAGATGCAAGAAATAGTAGATAAATTCAATTAGTAAAAATGGACTCATAAATTAATCAGAATGGACTTAGAGGAGGTAAACACTAATGCAACCTCATTCTTGAGTACTCGCGTGAGTAAATTTTAACGATTAAAGGAAAATTTAGAGATATTATTTCATTCAATACCAAAGAGACAATAAAGTAATTTATAGAAAAACAAATAAGAAGATAAATGAGTCAAGGAAAGCTCCAACAATTATTGTTGGAAGAAGGTAAATTAATTATGTTTGATGACTATCGGCACAGACCAAAGACCTTCCAGAACTGTCAACAACTGACCACATGATGAAGACTGTTGCCTTCACTACCTAGAATCTTCATGACGAATGTTGTTTTAACTACCCATTGTAAATAACCCAACTAACTCTCATACTACAGTGTAATGGATTTAATGCAACTTGATCTATAAATTTATCAGATGAGCCTGTGGATAGTAGCGCTCATGTTTTATGGAGTTGCTCTGGGTTCTCCTATGTGGTGTTTTATCTTTCTTGTGTCTTATCTCTGTGTTTTTGTCTCCTTCCTGTCTCTATATTGTGTGTGTCTATCAAATTGGTATCAAAGTAGGGAAAAGATCATGGGAATCACACTATTAGAGCCAAAATATTCTGGTGGAGTTTTGTTGTTTAAAGAGATATAAGTTACTATCAAGGAAGAGATCGACAATACTAGACTAAGAGGATTTAATGGGTGTTCATAAAATGTCGCTACCTATTACAAGGAGCTTCCACATTAGTTGTTGAAGAAAGGTTAATGCCAAGACACCACTAAAGGAAATAGATAGCTAAAAGGAGATACATAGTTTAAGGAAGAAGCAGTCAGAAGCTAGCCGCTAGTCAGGTGAGATTTGCGGTGGCCAATGTTTTGTTTTAAAAGTCAAAATTTTGCCAGGGAAGATTAAGGTACAAGGAAAAATTGTTTTGATTGATGATTAGTGGAGGATGTAGAAAAAGAGACTCATGGTTCTCAACTTTAAATGAAATTGTTAAAATCAAATCATGTTTGTTAAGTTTTTTGATAATATAATTCCAAGTTGCTAAGAAAGGAGATCACTAAGGTTGCCACACTATGTAACCAAAACATAATTGTTATTTTATAAGTAATCAAAAGAAAATAAAATTTCCATTAGTTCATGTGAATTTGGTACAAAGAAATTTTTTCAAGATAAAAAGTAGAACAAGTTGAAGGATCTAACTAGTCAAAGGAGAAATTGAAGAAGAGTGTAGGCACGTGCAGCTACTGAAGAAAGGAGGAAATCACTATAGCAAAATCAAGAAAGAAAACAAGGTGAGTTTAAATCTTTTTTTCAATGGGTAAAGTTGGTAAAAGAGTTAAGAAAGAGAAAGATGGTTTAGAAGAATAACTCAAAGAATTTCAAAAAAAGTTTAAGCAAGTTTCTATAGAAAAAACTAGACAATTGGTAAAAATGTATGATCTTGAAATCAAAATGAGTAATTTGTTAAAGCAAAGAATAAAGCTCTAGAAGGACTAAAGCTATTTGATGAAATGAAAGAAAAAAAAGAACAATTAGAAAAAAAAAAAACTTTACAAAAGGAAGAAATAATAAAATTAAAAGAAGAAAATGAATGTTTGAAATTGAAACCATTGGTATGTGATGTTGCATGTGGTACATAATATTTAAGTTGTTCACTTGATAAATTAGTTGGTTTGTGTGACAAAGCTAAAGAAATTTATGATGAATAATGTGAAGATGAAGATAAAAGTGTGTTTGAATCAAAATTTGACAATTGTAATGAAAACAATGTTGGTTTGAAAATCATGAAGAAAATGGGTTATAAAGGTAGAGGATTAGGAAAGAATGAGCAAGGAATTAAAAATCCAATAGAAAAAATAGTGATGCCAAAGTATAAAGGCCTTGGATTTGTTACAAGAAAAAATAAAAATGATATAATAAATGCAACAGGTAAAGGAAATGATATAGGCCGAAGTAAATTTGTTCAAGAAGTGTGTTGTGTTCAATGTTCACATTGTAGCAGGAAAGGACATAGGAAAGATACGTGTTAGTATTTGCATCTATGTAGAATTTGTGGCTTGAAAAAACATTTTGAAAAGATGTGTTGGAATAAAGAGTGGGAAAATGAATCTATGAAAGGATGTATGAAAATAAATTATGGTTGGAGTTTTGGATCAAGTTGGAAAAAGATTATGGGTATGTTGAAAACATTACATATAGATGTTCATATAAAAAATTATGAAGGTGATATACATAGAATTCCTTCGCATCAAAAGGTGGTGTAATTCTCTTGAAATCCACTAGTTTGATCCATTTTCTTCAAATCTTGACCCTAAGCAGGGAAAAATGTAAGTATTGCGACCAAATAACAAAGAGTGAAATTGTTTCTATTAAATGAAACTCATAATCTAGTATTAAAAGATTGTTAATGAAAGGTGGAATTTTGTTGGTTATATGATTAGGAGATAGAATAACAATCTTCACACTCTCTCATTCAAGGAAAACCCTAGAGATCTCAATCTTAAGTATGTAAAGGAGAAAGAGATCTTGCAATAGGGTTGTCCTAGGGTATGATTGTAAACTAATGAAGGGTTTTCCACCAATCTAGAGCTTGGAAAGAAAAATGAAATTAAATTCCAAATGCTTAAACCTAATGCAATGCAAAATTTCACTAAAGGACCTAAAAATGCATGTAAATTAGAACATAAAGTTGCAAGATTAAATGTATGCACTTGCAAATTTGATGAAGGCTAGATGAGAGCGTGAAATGCTAAAAACATTATTTTAAAGCTTGTTGGGACTCATATGCCAGTTTGGGTGATTTACTCATAGATTAGGGTTTTTGGGCACAAACTGAAATCTAGCAAAAGGGTGTCTAAAACTGCAAAAATCTAGAGAATGACCTAAACTAGGACTCATACGCTAGAACTGATGTATTAGTCCAACAAGGGTTTTTTTAAACTTCAAAGCTTGAATCTTCTTCTCAATTTCTACTTTGTCCTTTCTAATTGATTTTTGGATCTGAAACTCTGATTTCCAACTTGTAGAAGTCTTCTAAAGATCTTAAATGCAAGGTGACAACTTTGACAACTTTGAATAGTTTGAAAACTTTCTCTTCAATGTGTCCTCAACCTAGACCTATAAATCACATACTAAAGAGACGTAAAAATGTTTTTCTGTTAGTATAAAGGGATTTTCCTTGGTCAAACCCCATTTTGGTAATTGTAGCACAAAAAAAGTAACCATTCTACTTTTTCATGTTTAGGCCCTCCTAGTGGACTTTGGCCTTAATTTTCTTAGATTTAATATTGCAATATGGTCAACATATTCACATTAGATCTTGGACCCTTGTGAATCATTAGGACTTCTAGGATGTCTTTTAAAAATGTTGTGAAGTGTTGTAACCCACTTTCACACTTTTCTATGACCCTTTTATCATAATTCATTTAAGTATCCCATTTTTATCACTTACCGAGTCTTATTTCAAAGTTTTGTAAAGCGTTGTAACCCACTTTCATACTTTTCTAGACTTGTCATCACTAGTTCAACCCTTTCTCATGTTTAAAAGACCCCTTAATACACTTTCTAGTAATTTTTAAGTGTGTTTTTGAGGATATTCCCATTGGACAACATTTAATGCCCTGTAATTCTTGACACCCACTTAATTTGCTTAAGTGGGACTAAGTCACCAATAGGTGTGACTTAGTATTTTTTGGCACAAAAATCAAAATAATTTCTAGCAGGATTTTGTCCTCTAACCCTTGAGGTCAGCTTGTGATGTGTTATTTTTGGGAAATTTTAGTAATATCATGTATAAATAAGAGTTTTTCTCCTCATTTTACATCCTCATATTTTCTACAATCTCTTAATCTCTTTCACTCATTAAACATTCAATATTACAAGCATTCAAACAATCTAACCATAATCAAGTCATCCATTGGAGCACTTCATTACATATCTTTAAATTTCTACATCAAGGGTTTGACTTTTTATATAGGTATGTCAATGAAATAGGTGTTGAAAAGTGGTCAATAATTAATCAAATTCATTCAAGTCAACATAACACTAATTCAAGGTTGGAGACACTTTTTATCTTGTTTTCTGTAGAATGAAGTGTGGACACCTGTCAGAAAAGCAAGTGTAGACTTGATGCTACAAGATTTTGTCTTGAAATTTCAAAATCTGTAGGTGGAATAAATCACCAATACTATTGGATTAGTACCGTTTCCAAGGCTGAAAAGTGGTTTCTACATTTTTGGATACCCGTTTGGCAGATTCTTGTTTCGACAAGTTTTCCCTAAACTGGGACTATGTCGCCCAACATGGTGTAAGTGTCCTAGTCAACATTTTCATCCAGTTTTTTAGGATTCTAGAATCTCTCCACATCATTTTTGAGATTCCAGGTGCACCTCTCCAATCTTTTTTAGTTATTTCATCATTTACTTGCATTTTTATGCATTTCTGCATATCACAATGTGTTTTCAAACAAGTTGCATTTCTTAGGTTTTGCATTATCAAATTATTTTATTTTCATATCAGTGCATAAATACATCATAATTAGGCATAATAAATCTCATTTACATTAAATTTGAGTGTAAGAATTTTCATTTTGGACCCCCATTCTTTCCCCTTTTAGGTAAAAAACCCTAGAAGGAGCTAAAGCAATGTGGGCAATCCAAAATCATTGTCCACAGTAATAAAACCTTGAAAAAAAATAAAATAGGAATGGATAATAATGAATAAAAAAATAATGATGTTGCAACTCACCAAACCCTAGCAATAAGAGGTTGTAAACATGTATGAGATGGCTCCAATGGATGTAGATCTTGACTCTTGCTTCAATATGATAGATCTTGAATTGAATGCTAGAGCATCATGTAACCTTACATCACAATTGTTAGCTCAAAAGAAAAATGATGCATGAGGAATTTTACATGGTGATTGATCCTTGAATAATGCTCTAAAACACTTGATAATTAGCCCTTGAAGAATCTTGAATGCTCATGTAAACACTTTCATGCTATTGTAAACTCCAATTTGCTATAATGCATGAATACTTGAAGGCTTAGGATGATCTCTTGAATTCTTAGGTAAAAATGAGTGAAAGAACCTTGCATTTATACTTAATTATGCCAAATTTCCTAAAATTACAACACTACAAGCTAACATCAGATTTAGTAGGATAAAATCTAGCCAATAATTTGAATTAATTTTAATTTTGGGAAACATTGGACTCATATGCCCAAGGTGGCATATGAGTCCCATTAGCCATAAATTATGTGACCATTTTCAAAATACTTAGAAAGGTGTAAAATCTAGATCGGGACCCAAAATCCTAGGTGGGACTGATATTCCCAAGGTGGCGTATGAGTCCTATATCACTACATTTGGGTGACATAACCTAAAAACACTTGAATTATGATTGGATGTTGATTTGTGTTAGGATTATCCTTGATTAGATGCATTAATTAATGCTTGTGGATGGAAAATAAGTCCAATTAAAGCATAAAGAAGCCCAATAATTTATGAAAACCCTATTAAAGTGTGAAAGTGTGTTACAACACTTTACAACACCTTAAATAAGGCATGATTAAGTTTATTTAGTTTACATAGGCCCAAGACCTAACGTGAGTGTGTTAAACACATTACAACACTAAGTCAAGGCATCATTAAGAAAATTTTTACAAGGAGGGCCCAAAAAAATGAGGAAGTGTCATCGACGATTATTTTCAACACTAAATTTAGCCCCCAATTGATTGAGAGGATGAACTTGCTTCAAAATCATAGTAAAGCAGGAAAACTCACTTCAAGAGGGGTCCAAGTGTTCTAATTTGGAATAAGATGAGATGACAATGATCAAGAGAGGTGATCAAGCCCCCAAGATCAAGATGCCATGACAAACCAACATAGGCCCAAAAAAACACACATGAAAAAAATGATATAAAGAGCATCATTGAGGCATAAGCATACACTGCCAAAGACAAAGAGAAGAGAAAAAAAATGAAAGTGGTGGAATGGATCAAGCTTCAATTGTTTATCCAGCACGATGTGGATCAAATCTAGGTTGTTTGTCTAAAAATGCATGTTCACTCCGAGGTAACGAAACTTTAGGCCATTTGCAGGGTGACAATCTAGAAGAGGTGAGACACATACACACATGGACGGTATGCACTGACACACATGCATGAGTGGCTATGGTAAAGTCATGCCCCAGTTGGGTTTCCTGTCAAACCATACCAAAGTTATACCTCCTAATAACTTTGATAAGGTTCCATGCAATAATAAACTTCAAGCTCCATGGGGCAAGCAAAGCTTTGTATGCTTGAAACTCATGAAAAAACAAGATGGCTCCATAGGCATGCAATATGTATTATGCAAGGTGGCCATATAATTGAAAATGCAAATGTGACAATAAGGAACATTTAAAGGAGTCTTGCTTAGTTCACATAAGGTATTTAACTTAGGGAACATTGTGTCTAATTTCTCTAAGAGGATTAATAAAATAATAGAAGATTCACAACTTAGGGGATGCAATGTGTTGCATCAAGACACTAAGGGGAATATAATATGCTAAGAGATATCACACTCTTGAAGGACATCAAACCCAATGCCATCCACAAAGTGAAAGATACATCGCATAAAGTAAGAATACTACACCATGAAACATGAAATGCGAAAGAATAATGTAAATGTATGCTCCCACTTTAAAGAAATTGTTATACACCATGCAATGAGAAATTACTTTAAAGTAGCAAATGATAAATGCTAATAATAAAGAGGACATGAGAGCCAACTTGGAAATCCCTATTCCAAGTCATATATATCCAAATAAAGCTACATAATTCAAAAGAAAAGAGAGGGGTTTCCCCTGAAATAAAACCCCAAACACGTGAAGGATCTATGGATTTGGGGTCAATATGTTCTTGCTACTATATTTTTAGAGAGCTCAAAACTATAATCATTCCCCAAATACTCAAAGAACTAGAATAATGGCACAAAGAGAGTGAAGATAAAGAAATTTTTTTTGGGTCAACATGAAAGAGACATGAATATATCAACACCTCACATCATGCACAAAAGGAAAACACGACAAAAATGATAAAGATAAAGGAAAAGATCATGGATCAACATGGAAGATACATGAATGTCTCGATGCCTTGCATCATCCCCAAAAGGAAAACACAAGACCAATGAAAAAGATAAAGAAAAATATTTTGGGTCAATATAGAAGAGACATGAATGTCTCAATGCCTTGCATCATGCCCAAAAGGAAAAGACAAGAAAAATGAAAAAGATAAAGGAAAAGATAAAAGATTTACGACATAGAGAAAAATGAAGGTATAAATAGAGGAATTTCACAAAGAGAGAGAGATACATCAAATAGAATAGTATGAGGGATCACAATACACACATGTAATCACACAAACGAAAAATAAATAATGGAAAGAACTAGTAAGGCACATGCGAGTCAACCTATGAGCAAGTCGTCCACATCCCAATTGTGTTCATCGTATATAGAAGCTAGACAACTAGTCAAAGGGATAATAGCAAGTGTTGAACTAGGTCCATTACTATTTCAGCACTCTTAGGATAATTTTCATTTAAGCTCATGGAAGAGGAAAATAATGTATTCAATTCATTATGCACTTGTTCATCAATCTTTGCAATCTCATCATTGCCATCTAAATTAGTCACAACAGGAGGTCGAATGATAATGTACAAAGAAGGGTTTAACTCTTGTTGTGGTTCTTGTGAAGGGGGATATGAATTTTTTTATTTTCTTTGTTAATTTCTTCATTTAACTTTTGAGCAATGGCACGATGTTTATGCCTATGCTCTCTAGCACCTCTGTTTTTTTTAGTTTGGTTTTGAAGTTGTGTTTGTGTAAGAGTGGGTTGATCAACCAAAGGTTTCTTTTCTTCCCTAAGGGGACGAATGGAAGGAACCATGGAAGGTTGTTCAACCAATTTCTCTTTAACTTTATCGAATTGTTTTATTCTAGGAGGTGTGATAGGATTGTTTTCATTGTCTTTTGATCTTTTGTAGGAAATAGGTGAAGGTTCTATCTTAGATTGATCTTGGTCTTTTGGAATATATTTTGGTTCAATCATGGCATCGTTAATGATGGTAGGCTTGATGGTGGGTGGAGGCATGTTTCAAAGTGATACTTTCGCTATGCATTTCTCCTTAAATTTTGGTAGGATTTGAAAAGGAAGTCCTCATGAGGTTTGATAGGTTCCATAGTTTCGAGCCAAAATAATTCCAAGGAAAAGTTTCCATGGGAAGATAAAGAGTTAAATCCACTATGATGCATAGTAAAAATTTAATTTTCAAAGGGAAACCTTAAGCATATATGCACAACCAACAAGATGACTCCCATAGAGTGTAGCCATGGGTGACCAAGCCTTACACAGAATTGATCTGACATTGATATGATGAAGAATGAGGCATCTAGTGTTTTCGGTCCTACTTGTAAGGGTAAGGTGATTGATCCCATCATAGGGAAAGTGAAACCATTATGTTTCTTAATCGATGCTTTTAGTTTTTCATATATTCCTTAATAAATTTCATATAAAAGTAAAAATTCATTGGTGATCACATTCTATCCACAAACGGGATCTATTAATATCCCATTAGTGGGCTTATCATAGATTTGGTTGGCTATGTAAAGAGGACCATCAAGTTCATGTTTAAGTATATCTTTAGAGGAGAAAGCAATGTGAAGAGGCCTTTTAGTTCGGCCCTTACAATGTTGAGTTTTGACCAATGTAACCAAACCATCAATAGGAATACATGTTCTTGTGGATCAATATCCATAAGACTTTGTTGAATTGTATATATGTTCTCATCACCCATTTCTACATTCATCACATCAGTCTTTGTAGTTTCAATAGATTTGGAAAATGAAATATTATTTTTCTACATGGGGTTGATAAAGATTTGCAAAATTTGGTTCGGAGGGGCAACAAACTTATTTCCTTGATCTTTAACACCTCCAATGGAAACTTGACTAAAATCAATGAGGCCTTACATAATATGTTTAAGATGCTTACAATGTTCTGTATCATGTCCATTTTCTCGATGATAATGGCAATAAGCATTTGATCTAAAGTTCAGTGGTAGAGGCTTATTAGGATTGGGTGTTTTGATGAGAGCCAAGGTAATAATTTTCTTTTCTAAAAGATGTGACATTGTGTTATGAAGGGTGTCGGTAGGGGAGTGAATTATCTTTTTGGGTCCCCATAGTTAAAGGGCATCGTTGCTTTTACAACACCTAGTTGGGTATTAGTATTTTGACTTGTTTTTTCAGGGGGATTAAGTTGAAGGAAGCCTTTATTTTGCTTTCTGAAAGGTTGGTAGTTTTTTTGGTTTGCGGAATCAGACTTCTCAGTTTAGCTAGAGGTGGATTTTATATCATGACTACTAATTTAATTTTGATAATCACGAAGGGTAGTAAACAAGTGTGGGTGCTTCCACAATAATGGGTTACACTTTTTGGGACATCCTGATTTTTTCCTGAAATCACATATTTTTATAAAATACAATGATTTAAGACTTTAAAGGTTCCATTTAAAATATTTTAATTAAAGAGGTATTGGTAAAACCCCCTTAGATCAAACCCCCTTGGATAGAACCTTGTTAGATTTAAACCATACCTATAATCGAGTCTCCTTTACACCTATCAAAATGCTGATAAAAAACCACTTTTGATTTACCTTTTGGGTGATCAAATGAATTCATTTAAAATTTATGTTTTGTAAGCATGTAGCCCTTATTATAAGCTTCCAAATTAGTATAAATTTAAATATGTTTAGTTTGATTATTATATTTATTTTTTATTTCTTGTGAATGTAGGATTTTCAATGAACATCAAGTTCTTTGTTTCACACACAAAAAAATAGAAAAATAGAGAATTTTTTTTCTAAAAAATACATGTGCACTAGGTATTGATGTCCTTATTCCAAAAAAAAAGAATAAGTTAATTCAAACAAATACAAAAAAAGTTATGCGGGCTGAGGTACACATTTGTCCAAATTATAATTACTCTGACTTGTAAAATTAATTAAAAAAAAAATTATGCAACAAAAAAATATGAAAAAATATCCATGCCCTAGATATTGGTGTGAAATTTTGTATTTTAAAAATTAGAATTGTATCCTTACTATAAAAAAAAGTTATGCAGTCCGAAGTAAACATCACTTTTTAAAAATGTTGATTACTAGAAAAAATATGTTATTAAAAATTACATAAAATTATTCACAATTTTTCTTTTAATTTTTTTTAAAAAATGTAATTAGATTCTACACAAAAGATCTAGCAAATACCTAGTTTTATTCATCTTCAAATTCTTAATGGTTTAGTTGCTATAAGTGTAAGAAAGTGAATATCTGGTGAAAAATCCTAATTTTAATGTCAAGTTTGGCCAAAAAATGTAACACATTATTGTGGGATCACCCGTGCATGAAGGAGGGAAATTTCATCATGGTAAGTTTATCTTGTATCTTACTTTGCAAATTATCTATGAACATATTTCGAAGGTGAGGATCAGGAACCTTAACATCGATTTGGGAGTAAAGTGATTGATAGTGTGAGATGAAATCAATAACGTTTTCTTCTTCTTTTGCTTACATCTCATCAAATCAGCCATGGTCGTCTTAGGAGTCATATGCACTTGGAAATGGTTTATAAATGCCTCATTAAGTTAATTGAATGAATGAATTGACTTTTTTAGTAATGAAGATAACTATTCTAAGGTAATATCCTTAAGGAACATAGGAGAAATTTTAGCTAAGAGTTTATCATCAAGAACAAAGTCACTGCATAAAGCAATGTAAGCAGAAAAATGGTTAGAAGGATCTCATCTACCCCCATATTTCTCGAATATAGGAAATTCTACACTTTGTGTCATTGATGTTTGCAATAGCTCCAAGGACAAGGGACTACTTTTGACATAATATGTAGGTGGGCCATTTTAATTTTGGTTGATGGTGAAAATTTTTGTTAAGGGATGAAACAGTTTGGAAAAGTTGGTTTATGAGGGGTCATTGCTTGTGTTGTGAGATGAAGGTGAAAATGGTGGAGGTGTGTATGTGTTTGAATGAAAATTGAATGGAATGCTTATAGGTGGTAAAGTGTTAGGAGATATGACATGTGATGCCACAAATGTACTAGGGATGCTAGTGGAAATACCTAAGGAAGGGATCACATTACAAGTTAGTATCATTTTTGTTGTGACTTGAGGGTTGGTGTAGGTAGGAATAGAGGCTATTGTTGTGGGAGGAGGAATTTGAATTCCTCCTTGTCTTGCAACATTGTTCGTATGTAAATGACAACTAGTGTTTGAGGTAAAAAAAATTTCAAATATTTGAACTATGTTATGCACAAGGTCAATTCCATCTTCACTTTCAAGCATGCAATGAATGTTATCTATAGTAGGGATTGCGGTAGTTGAAATGTTCTCAGTACTTATTTAATTTTGTAGGTGTTCTATGTCTTCATGAATTTGGATTATGTTTTCTTGCGAAATATTGTCAACCATTGTTTCAACATGTGTCACACTACTTGAAGGTAATGAATAGTTGAAGGTATGGTCCATACCTAGTGAACTAGTGTCAACACTAGTAGTGAATGAGCTAGATAACCCAAATTCCATGATGATTATAATATCACAAGATGACATGAGTCTCAAACTTCATCTTACTATAGTATTAGTAATAGGACACCAAGTAGAAATTCGTATGCAAGGGATACTAAGAACAAGATGAATGCAAATAAAATTTAAGCCAAAAATACAATGAAATGAATATAACAGAAACCCTATGAACTGAAATAGAAAGTGTGGATGTGAAAATCTACAAATGGTTAAAATCCTAACACACAAAGCATGGTTAGTATTTTAAAACAAAGCCAATAGTCAACATCCCTATGAAATAAATCAACATGCTTTATGATGCAATCAAAACAACAAAGGATAAACTAATTGAAAACATACAATAAAACATGAAGTAAATCATATCTCATATTGGATTGGTGCTTATATGGAAAGAAACCCTTTCCCAATCCTTTGCTAAGCTCAATGATGCAATGCCTTGAAGATAAAATGAAGTGGACAAAATCAATTCTCAATAGAAGAGAGTGACTTTGCATGAGATTGTAGATGCTAAGATGAAGAATAAGCCTTCCATTTATAGAATATTTTGATGAGAGAAACAACTAAATGGATGAATGTGGGACAAATATTTATCCAATGAGATGAAGCCACTTGTCACATTGTGATATGTTGAAGAATGAGAACATTTTGGTCAATGTGTCAAAGAGGGGGAAATTTGAAATTTGAATTTGAGAGTTAAATGCTAAGTGGGGGACATGTAAGAGAGAAGTTATTGCCATGCTGGAAGGGACAAGTCAACTTGCCTTCAAATTCAAACTTGAGGAATATTCTTCCAAAGATGCTTTGTTGAGGGAAAATGATGAATTTATAAATGAATTAAAATGTTTTATTGGTGCAAGTGGGAAAAGCTAGAGGATGTGATGAGTGGTTAGATTAGATTAATTAACATTATCTTAGTTAAGATGATGTTAGATGCTTTTGACCCATTTGACTTAAATATTTAAATCAAAAGGGATAGAATATGGATTTGAGATTTAATTAAATAAAGTTTGGTTTATTTAATTAAAAGGATGATGCAAGATAAAGGTTGATTAATTTGTAGGAGATGAACTTTGAAGATGATTTATGAAAGATGAAATGTTATGATTTGATTAAAATTGATTTATTTAATCAAATGAGGTAATGATAGGCTTAAATTAAATAAAGTTAATTTATTCAATTTAAATGGATGATCTTTAGAGATTAATCAATTAAACTTGGTTTATTAAATTGACGAGCAAATATGATTATGCATGATGTAAATTTTGTGTGTCTACATTTTCCCCCTCTTTGAATTAATGCACTTGCTGCATTGGTTTAAAGAATAAACTTGTCATGATCAAAATTCAAAAAATTTATGATTTTTTCGGATGCCCCAGCAGAAAGTACACTAGTACATTGCTCCCTCGAGAGATTGATTGAAAAGATTCGATGAGGGTCAATCTCATGATAAAGAGGTTCAAGATGGACGTATGGATGGTTATGATGATGATGCAAATGAGGTGGATGATGTGATAATGCCTATAATTATGCAATAGATGTTTTATGCAAATGCTTGATTTATGAGATGCTTAGACTAATAGATCCATATTATGATGATGAACATGCATGTGAGATGATATGCAAAATGCTGATGGTTTGTGGATGCAGGATGGATGCACTGATGATGATTAACTATTCATGATTTGATGTTAGTGTGGAAAAGAAGAAAGAAGGAATGAGATGATGACAAGAGAATCCAACAAGTCCATGATTTGACGAGACTTTATTAGAGATGATGATGATGATGATAGATGATGATGATTTTCTTATTAAGGATTGAGATTTAAAAAGGGCTACTTACCTTATGTTTGATTACACACATAAATATGATGTATCAAGGTATAAAGAATTAGGATGGCATTGTACCTAGTGCGATGGAATTTGACTCAACAAATAGATAGGAGTATTCTTGTTCACACTTGACATACAAAAACTAGGACGTACCTAAAAATAGAAGTATTCACCAAGTTATATTACAAGAACATCCAACAAGCACATCAAAAAAAAAAAAATGATTGTTGCCCCTTTCCTATCTCTCTAAATACTTTGTTTAGATATCATCAAGAGGTCCTTAGAATGAGCGCAATAAGATAAATCAAAAGAAAAGATCAAGTACACGAACAAGCCAATGTTCTTCATACCTTCAGCCAAAGGGATGTGTTTTGATAGGATAAGAATCCAAAGTGATATCCAAAATGATGCCCATTGTCAGAACGATATATCCTAGGACATGCATTGTATAAGATGATGATGGTTTGATAAGTTGATTGATAGGCTATTGATATAAGGTTTATTGACATGTTTGAAAATGATCAAGAGTTTGATTTTGCATTTAACGTTTTGTTGTTTCAATTTTCATTTTGCATTTGGAGTTTTCTTTTGTTGATTATCGTGGTTGTTTCTATTTGTATTGTCAAAGGATGAAGGTGATGATCAGTTTATTATGGATGATTGATTATTATAGGTGAAAATGAAATGAGACAAATGGATTTTTCAAATATTTGGATGTTTTTGACGTTTTTGGAATGTTTTGAGGCTGTTTTTGGTATTTTCAAGATTTTACAAATGTTTTGATTTTTGATTTTTTGAATGTTTTTGGATTTTGTGTTTTTTGAATGTTTTTGGGTTTTGATGTCTTAGGGGCTGATCAAAGATTAGCCTTGCCTACATTTAAGCTCAGAGATGACGTAGTTCAGATACCATGTTTTTGATGTTTCCTATTTTTATGAGTGTTTTTGGATTTTAATGTGTTTTGGATGTTTTTGGACTTTTCACACAATTTTGATGACTTGGATATGGATGCATGTGACGATATCAGTGATCTTTTTTTGGGATTTTGTTGAAAACCAAGCTAAAGTTGATTGATTGGATCAATGGATTGATGATGATAACATTGTTCAGGATAGGCAACAATGCAAAGACAGTGTTGAACAACACGAGGATTTATGATGGATATCCCAAAATGATGTAGGATTAATGATGATAACATTGTCGAGGATACACAACAATGCAATGATAGTGTTAAACAAAAAAAGGATTAGGATGGATGTCCCAAGATGATGATGGATTGATTGGATTTGATTTTATCAAGATTGATGAAGCTTGGTTTGGAACAAAATATGTTTTGGATGATTTGATGGGATGTTGAAGCACACATTCGATGTGACTGCTATTGATTGTTTGGATTGATGTTCGATGAAAGATGAAACTTAATAAGGAATGTATTCTCATCAAAATGTGCCATGGGCTAGTGATTTGGATTTTGGATCAAAAATGCTTTGAACAATTTGATTTCACATTTTCCAATGTTTAGATGATCACAGAAGCTGGGGGATATATATCAAGATTTATTCCCGAAGCAAGATGTACATATCTGCCTCCAGTGTCTAGCAATGTATGGAATACCATGGGTGGATGCTTGGATAGGTGTATGGATGGAGGGATATGGATTATCTTGTGATAAGATAAGGTGTTTAGATAAAGAATGTTCATTTGGATAATGTTTCGTGGCTCATATAATGCTAGGTAGGATAATGAAAATGACCCATGTCAAGATGTTTACCATAAGAAAGTGTAAAGTGTGCCCCAAACTTTCATCAAGATAATTTGGATGATGGATGCAAATGGATGAAAATGGATTGGATAATCGGTTCATGGATGGATCGATTTATTATGGTTGAGATGGATGGAATGTTGGATTTATTACGGATAGGATCAGATATTTTCATCTGAACTGGCACACATAGATGCTCAATTCTACACATGACACCTGTTTTCTAGGTTTTCATCATGGTACCTGTCCAAAGTGCCACCGTAGTAGTTTTCACTAGAGGATAATTTTTATCTTTTCTATTTTCATGATTTTTTCTAATTTTTTTGGATTTTCATATTTTTTTTATTTTTTTGGTTGTTTTTGAAAGATTCATGCTGACCCACCTGGTGGTGTTGATGTAGATGCTTTTGTCATAATGTGCCATCGATATCCTACCTGAAGAAGTTTTTTTTCCAAGATACATGCACTTGAATAAAAAATTTGAGATTCCTGATCTGCTTCATTGATATTGGAGTTGACTTTTTCTTCGTGTGCACATCGCAATAGAGTGCCTTCTAAATCCTTATGATGAAGGGTCATTGCCAACACCTGGTCAATGTGGAAATTGGATATCATGCATGGAGGTGTGGATGGAGTGTGTTTAGGGATAAAAGATGGATTGGTTGATAGCTTGGAATCTTTGACTCTCCAAACTTGGTAAGATGAGTAATGATGAGTGGATATGAAAGTGTGCATGGAATTAGGACTGACTACTTGATACACTTTGTACAACACTTGAAAAGCTTGATTTTTCTTTTGTGGAGATCTTTGATGGATAATTTTCCCTTTTTTATTTTTCCCCATAGTTTCTTTGACTAATGGAGTTTGATAGGGATGATCTTTCTTTGTATTTTTTGGTATCCATTTGTATTTGATTTGTCTATTATGCTTTCCATATTTTTCTTTAATAACTTTCTTTGTACTTTGATTCAATTATTTATTTTGACATTGGTTTCAATTCATGGATGGGGAGATGGATGAATGAAGATTCATGACATGGCTGGTTGTAGTATTGGCATTGGTTTCATCATAAGGACTCTTCATGCTCCCTATGTTGATGCTTTCTTGAGACATAATTTCCCCCAATATGGTGGTAGTAGTACCTTCATGCTTTGATTCTGCTTGTTCTAAAATCTCTTGTTTAGAATGCATTCTCTGATAAATGACCACTATAGATGATGTTATTTTGATTGGATGCTCTACTAACTCTAGAATATCCTATTCTATCTGACATGTTTCCTTGAGTGGATAATGTTGGATATCTTCATACATGATGTCTTCAGTCTAGATTTTGGATATATCTAATCTTGATGTTGACAACTCTGTTTGGCTGTAGGAATCAACAACCTACTCTTTTTGTGTAATAATATCAGAAGTAAAGGAATCATGATCTGAATGAAGATCATCTACGTGTCCATTTGCATAAAGCATCTCATGGATAGATGGAGGAGCGTGTGCTACATGGATATGATCATTTTGCATAGATAGAAGAGCGTCCATTAGATTATTGTAGTATCTTGAAGATACAAATTCTTTATCTTGAATGATTTTGGAGTTGCTTTTGACATGATTTGGATCAAGTTCTTGACATGGGTCAGTTTCAAAGGATGGATTGCTCACAAAAGGTTCTTGGATGTCATCATTAGGCATGGGAATTGGCTCAATATCCTCTTCATTTTTTAGCGAACTTGGATCAAATGTTGAGTTGAAGATTCCTTCAATATCTGCAACCATGAGATCAAAGGACGTCAATATGTCTTGGAAAGGACCATTGCTAGACTTTGGTGAAATATGTTGATCATGCTTTGGAATGAATTCTTGAGATATGTCCTCTAACTTATCAGATGATGTAGAGACATTTTCAACATGATCATTGGTTGAAGCATTGTTGGATGAGGCGAAAACATTTTTATTGATGGATAGATCTTGATTATTGCTCCCAAGAGCTATCATTTTTCATGTTTGTGCTTGTGCTTGTTGGGCAGCTTGAGAGGCTTGAGTAGCTTGAGTGGATTGTTGCACTTGTTGAGTTTGTGTTGCTTGTTACATGGCTAGATATTGTTGGATGGCCTTTTGGTAGGCCTGGTGAGCTTTTAGTGCAATGTTATATTGTCTTGTTGCATTTGGTTTTGGTGGTAGTGGTCACAGAGGTGGTTTTGGAATAGTGCTTTTTGTGGTGATAAGAGGTGTTGTCCTATTGATGATTGGGATTTGAGTGGTGGATGGTGTAATTGATGTGATTGGTCCTTGAGATATTATGTGGGTGGTTGATGATATTGTGATTGCTTGTGCATTTTTCATCTATTGTTGCAATGTCGATGACAAGTTTTGAAAGTTTGGTGTGATGTTTTGATTGATGTTCAGGATGTTGGTTTGATTGATACTTGGTAAAGGGGGAAGCCCTAAGCCAAGAGGTGGTGTGGGTGATGATGGAAATGGTGGTTTTGGAATTGTGTTGGATGTTGTGACAAGTTGTTGATATATGTTTGAAGTGATCGTGAGGGTTTGAGATATGATGGGTGTGATAGGGGTGGTTGGAGTGATCAAGGTGATAGGAATGGTTGGAATGACCGCGGTGATAGATCCTTGGGAGACCATATTTTGATTTGTCAGGATTGATGTTGTCATTTGATTAGATACCATCTGTTGGTGCGATGTCGATGTTATATTCAAAGGATTTGTCTTGATGGCTTGATTGGTGTTAGGTGGATTAATTTGGATGGAGTGATTGGTGCTAGGTAAAGGGGGGAGCCCTAAATCAAGGAATGATGTTGATATGGGTAATGGTGGTGGAGATGTCTCTTGGCACAATGAATCAACTATTTTGGTAAGTGTAGCAATTTGATCTCACCAAATTTTATCTTGAATTCGATCATGACTCCCTTGATATAGTTGATTTGGTTTTTGTTCAAGAAACTTTGGGATGCATACTTGTGTTTTTTGAATGGAATCATGGACAAATTGATTTTGGACAATGTTATGATTTGGGACGATGTTCAGATTTGGCATGATAGGTTGAAATTGAACATTGTTGGTGTTGGGAACCACATTGCCTTGATTTAGGTAACTTTGATTTTGCATGGTGTTATCTTGACTTGGATTAATACATGGAGTTTTTAAAATCTTGTTTGGACTTTGAACAACATTTGTATGATTCACAAACATATTTATCCCAAAGTTTGCCAAGTGTGGATTTGAAATGTTCATGTTTGGTAAATTTGTACTTGGTATGTTCATGTTTGGCATGTATGGATTTCGTGGGATTATGTTGTTTTGTGGAAGACTCATGTCTATATTTTTTGGTTGATAGATTTGTAGGTTTGGACTTAGATTTAAATCTACCATCGGGAAAGGTGTTCCAAAATTTTGACTAGGAATACTCACATTTGTACTATTGATGTTTGTAGGAGAGAACAATCCAATGTATGGATTATATAGGTGTGAGTTTTGATAATCAATCAACATTGTAAGGCTTTCATAGTTTGGCTGACTTGGATTACTCATGATGTATGGATCAAATTTAGATTCCATGTTTTTCTTGTGTTGAGGTCTAGTTTGGACCGTAAAATAAGGATAATTTTTCAAGAATGTGTGAGGTGAACCTCTAATTCTTTGGGTTGATCCAAACTCTAGGTACAAAAAGGAAAGTCTAAGATTTTAAGGATAAAAAAGATGGTGATGAGATATGAAAGATGGACTATTGGTGAATGATTGGAACTCTTAGGAAATCTTGAAGAGGATACTAAACTTTAGGACTTGGATTGATGTTTTGATTTGATTTGGGATTGGTTTGATTTGATTTGGATAGTGAACTCATAAAATCTCAGAGGTTGGATGTTGTCCTAGAGTAAATTTGTCTACAAGATGCTAAGTGTGAGAAGAAGGATTCATCTAAACACACCTAAACAAATAAGATGACTTATGATTTTGGATTTTAGATAGTGAACTCATAAACCACAAGATGTTTGGATGTTATCAAGGGATAGACTTGTTCACAAAGATCGATAATTTGACTAAATATGTGGAGAAGGATGCATCTACACACATATAATCAAATGAAATGATTTTTATTTGGTTCAAGTGATTTTCCCAAAGTTTAGCATGAGGGAGTTTTTCAAGATTTCCAAGAATTGTTTATGAGGTGATTTTGATTTTGATTTTTTGGGGATGGATGAAAGTTTTTATTTTGATCCTAAGAGATTTAGAGAGACTTTGTTTGCTAGACCAAGATATTGAAGAACACATTTTTCTCTAAGAATAGTTCAAACCAAAATACCAATGTTTGCTCGAAAGACAATAAAGAGATAAACACGTACATGTGTAGGGTTCAATTTGAGTTAATCTTGGTTAATGAATTTATTTTACCACAAACACACTTGTTGCTTAGTTTTCAAACTGAATGTTTATGTCTCAATTCCTTTTCATTCCACAAGGTCCATTATGTGAAAATCAAGGTTTCAAGAGCATAGTTTCCTATTGTTGACTTTGGAATGAACAAATCAAGATATAGGTCCTAGTGTTTAGAAGCCTTCTAGGGATAAGAACCCCTAGGGACAAGTAGTAACACATGGAATTTTCAAAGGTATTTGTTCCTCCCAAAGGGTTTGAAATTATGATGATTTATTGAATGTTGGTTTCGATGTTTTGGATCCAAGCACTATGTTTTCAACTGACTCATAAGCAATATAAAAACCTAGCTCAATTGGTATGTTTTTCTTGGTGGGATTGCCTCAAGCCCTTCACAGTAGGAGAGATGATTTTACATGCAAATAAGGAAAAAATATAAAGGTATGTTAAGAATGAAGTCTTAACCTCCATATTTTAACCAAGATTAGACATGGCAAGTAACTTCTTGGAATCTAAGTTCCAATGCACCACTTTGATAAACTCATTGGATGGACTAGTTGGTTACTACTAACAAGGGTTTTACTTCAAACTTTTTGTTCATGGAGATTGACCCATACGGTGAGAGTCCCTTTTCAGATCCATCTCATTGGAGCCAACCATGTGATACTGTCATTTACTCCAATACCCACATTTATATCCTGATTGGAAATACTCTTGGCTTTAGAGTGTTACCAGTTGAGTCTTTCCCTTGGGTGAGTAATTTTTCCCCAAGGAAAACCCTCTAAGATAGATAAAAGCAAGTAAACATATTCATAGTTCGATCAACCTTCATTTAGAAACAAAGGGAGAACACATGCAATAGGTTTACTCACACTCGCAAAGTGTTTTTCTCAATTTTAAACCCAAAATGAACTGTGGAGGTGATCAATTTATGCAACTTAATGTCATCAAAAAGACTTGATTCTCAAGATCGCTATGAAGTGTGAGAGAAGTGCATACACCTTTTTAGATGAGATTATTTTGCAAAAAATATTACAAAGCATAAAAGACATGTTTTTTTTAAGTCCATAAAGCAATGATTTTGATTTGTTTTAAAGCACCAAAAATCAAATGTGAAGTTTGTTTGTTCAATTTTAGACCAAATTGAAATCTCGTAGGATTTTTTCTAAGATTCGTTTAAGCCTTTTGTAGCAAGAATTTGAATTTATTATTTTTAAGAGCCCAAAGAAAAAGTGTGAGTTGATTCAAAAGATAAAAGTAAAGCATGAAATGGAAGCCTTTTAAAGTATTTAAAAATACTTTGTCAACTTCGAATTCAATGCTCAATTTTCTAGCTCAATTTTGCTTGTGATTTATCCGCCTTGGTGAGAAGTACCTTGTGTAACATTTATCATTTATAAACCAAATTTAAACAATGACCAATGAGTGTTCCATCCATCATGCAACTTTAATTTATGCTAGAAATCAGATTTTCAAGACCCAGCATAAATCACCCACCTCTAATAATTAAAAAAAAAACTAGTGCCCCTCAATCGATGGACTTGCAGGATAAAATAAAAGCTGAAAACAATTAAAAAAAATAAATGAAAAGTAAATAGATCATGTGAAGATTGCTTTGGAATTGACAGCAGCAACATGTATGTGTTAACAATATCCATGCATTAACAAACCGTATGTGTTAACTAGCCTGTTTGTGTGAACAAACTGTTGTGCTAACAATTTTCTACGTTAACAAATGTATATGTGTTAACAAATATCGTGTGTTAACGAGCATCATTTGTGTTAAAAAACATTGAATGTGTAACAAAAATTGATGTATTATGGAATTGATAATCCTCCTTCTAGTGCCATTATGTGGATGTGAAAATCTGCAAATGGTTAAAATCCTAACACAAAACATGATTAGTATTTTAAAACAAATCCAATAGTCAACATACCTATGAAATAAATAAACATGCTTCATGATGCAATCAAATAAACAAAGGATAAACTAATTGAAAGCTTACAATTAAACATGAAGTAAATCATATCTCATATTGGATTGGTGCTTCTATGGAAAGAAACCCTTTCCCAATCCTTTGCTAAGCTCAATGATGAAATGCCTTGAAGGTAGAATGAAGTGGACAAAATCAGTTCTCAATTGAAGAGAGTGACTTTGCATGAGACTGTAGATGCTAAGATGAAGAATAAGCCTTCCATTTATAGAATATTTTGATGAGAGAAATAGCCAAATGGATGAATGTGGGACAAAGATTTAGCCAATGAGATGAAGCCATTTGTCACATTGCGATATGTTGAGGATTGAGCACATTTTGGTCAATGTGCCAAACAGGGGGAGATTTGAAATTTGAATTTGAGAGTTAAATGCTAAGCAGGGGACATGTAAGAGAGAATTTATTGCCATGTTGGAAGGGACAAGTCAACTTGCCTTCAAATTCAAACTCGAGGAATATTCTTCCAAAGTTGCTTTGTTGAGGGAAAGTGATGAATTTATAAATGAATGAAAATGTTTTATTGGTGCAAGTGGGAAAAGCTAGAGGATGTGATAGGTGGTTAGATTAGATTAATCATGATTAACTTAGTTAAGATGATGTTAGATGATTTTGACCCATTTGACTTAAATATTTTGATCTATTTAAATCAAAAGGGATAGAATATGGATTTGAGATTTAATTAAATAAAGTTTCGTTTATTTATTTAAAAGGATGATGCAAGATAAAGGTTGATTAATTTGCAGGAGATGAACTTTGAAGATGATTTATGAAATATGAAATGTTATGATTTGATTAAAATTGATTTATTTAATCAAATGAGGTAATGATAGGCTTAAATTAAATAAAGTCAATTTAGTCAATTTAAATGGATGATCTTTAGAGGTTAATCAATTAAACTTGGTTTATTTAATTGATGAGCGAATATGATTATGCATGATGTCAATTTTGTGTGTCTACAAAAAGTAATTAAGAACAAATAGGAGCACAAAAATAGAGCTTTAAATTCTAGAAAATGTAGTGCAAAATCTACACTGGGACTAAATCACCCAGACGGGCATATGAGTCCTAGTGGAGGTCTTTTTCAAAATTTTAAAAAAATTTCAAGTGATTTTTTATGCTTTTTGGTTTGTATGATGTGCAACCTAAGTGAAAATGAAGTTTTCAGATGATTTTCAATGACTTGAGTTGTAAAAATGCAAGTTAAATGCACTTTCACTAATGCAATATTTAGAAAGCTTAGAATGCCAATTAAATAATGCAAACCCTAATGCAATGTTAATGAAAGAAAGATCTAGGATGATGATGTATTAAAAATTAGAATTATTATGTACAAAATGTATGTTCACCAAAATGAAAGGTGTAATTTTTTTGCTTCTATGCTTAGGAGATAGAATAAAAATCTTCACACTCTCTCATTTAAGTTAAACCCGAGTGATCTCAATCTTAAGTATGTAAAGGAGAAAGAGATTTTGCAATAGGGCTATCCTAGGGTATGATTGCAAAAGAATGAGGGGTTCACCAATGGAAAGATTAATTAAATGAAATTGCAAATTCTTAAACCTAATGTAGTGCAAACATTCACTAAAGGACCTAAAAATGCATGTAAATTAGAACATAAAGCTACAAGATGAAATGTGTGCACTTGGAAATTTGATGAAAACTAGATGAGGGATTGAAATGATAAAAAAACTAATTTTAAATCCTACTAGGACTCATATGCTAGCCTAGGTGATTTAGTTCCATATTAGGGTTTTTGGGTAAAAACTAAAATCTGGCAAAAGGGTGTTTGAAATTGTAAAAATCTAGAAAATTGCCTAAACTGGGACTCATATGCCAGAACTGGCATATTAATTTAGTTATGGTTTTATGAAACTTCAAAGCATAAATTTTCTCAATTTTTGCTTTCTCCTTTCTGAAGCACCTAAAATCTGCAAATGACTTAAACCTCAAACATGGGTTAGTTACATGCAAACTTATCAAGTACCCCTATGAAATAACATGTAAATGCTTAACAAAATGTAACCAATAAAAGGATTAAAAGAAATTTAAGAGCATAACATGTACCTATTCCATATTGGATTGGTGTCAAATATGCAAATGACCCTTTCCCAATCCTTGCTAAAACTCACAAGATGCAATGCAATGGTTATGGAAAAAATTAGTTCTCAATTGAAGAGAGTAACTTTGAATGAGAGTGTAGATGATTTGATGAAGGATGAAGCCCTCTATTTATAGATTTTAAAATTGGAAGAGAGCTCAAAATAGAGCAATGTGGGATAATGATTTGACCAATGAGATGAGGCCACTTGTCACATTATGATAGGTTGAGGAATGTGCAAGTTTTGGCCAATGTGCCCAAGAGGGGGAGATTCAAATTTGAAATTGTGAATTAAATTTTGAGAGGGGGACATGTAAGAGAGAAGTTATTGCAATGTTGGAAGGGACAAGTCAACTTATCTTCATATTCAAACTTGAGGGAATATTCCATTTTTATGCCAAGTTGAAAGAAAATGATGAATTTATAAATGAATTAAAATGATTTATTGGTGCAAGTGGGAAAAGCTAGAGGATGTGATGGGTGGTTAGATTAGGTTAATTAGGATTATATTAGCTTAGGTGATGATTAGTTGATTTTGACCCATTTGACTTGAATATTTTGATTTATTTAAATCAAGAGGGGATGGAATATGCATTTGGATTTAAATTAAATAAAGTTTGGTTTATTTAATTAAAAGGGTGATGTGAGATTTTTGATTTATTTAATTTAAATGAATAACCTTACGAATGAATTAAATAGACTTGATTTACTTGGTGAATGGATTTGATGAACTTGATTAATTTAATGAGTGAATGAATATAAACTTGGTTTACTTGATGAATGGACCTAATTAAATGCATGATACTAATTTTGGATGTCTACATTTTTTCCCTCTTTGAAGAAATGTACTTGTTGCGTTGGTTCAAAGAATAAACTTGTCGTGATCAAAATTCAATTTTATTTTTATTTTTTTCGGATGCCCCAGCAGAAAGAAGTACACTAGTACATTCCCCCCTCGAGAGATTGAGCAAAAAGATTTGATTTGAGGGTCGATCTCGAGATAAAGAGGTTCAACATGGATGGTTATGGATGATGATGCAAATGATATGGTTTTAAGATGCTTAGAATAACAAATCTATATTATCTTAAACAACTTAAATGATGATATAATGTGAGATGGATGAGATGAATGATGTGATATGCTATGATTATGCAAATGTATGATTTTATGAGATGCTTAGACTAGCGGATCTATATTATGATAATGATTATGTATGTGAGATGATATGCATAATATTGATGGTTTGTGGATGTAGGATGGATGCATTGGTGATGATGATTAACTATTCATGATGTGATGTTAGTGCAGAAAAGAAGAAATTAGATGATGAAAAGAGGATCCAACAAGACAACTTTATGAGAGATGATGACGAGAAATGATGATGATAGATGGATGATTTGTTTATCGAGGATTGGGATTTTAAAAGGGTCACTTACCTTATGTTTGATAACGCACATAAGAATGATGCATCAAGGTATAAAGGACTAGGATGGCATTGTACTTAGTGTGATGTAATTTGACTTGATCAATAGATAGGAGTATTCTTGTTCACACTTGACATACAAAAACCTTGCTAGAATACACTTTAGAAGTTTCAAACATCTCAGACCAAAACATGGAAAGGTATAACCAATCAATGCAATAGTCAACAAGCTATCCAAAACATCCTCTATACATATCTAACAAAGCAAGTATTCGCCAAGTTATTTTACAAGAACATCCAACAAGCAAGGTAATCAAACCAACGATCTTCAATGCAAGGTGACAACTTTGACAACTTTGAAGACTTTGAAAATTTTCTCCAAACTTTCTCTTCAATGTGTTCTTAACCTAGACTTGTACATCACACACTAAAAAGAGGGAAAAATGTTGTTTTGTTACTAGAAAGGGGGTTACCTTGGTCAAACACCATTTTGGTAATCAAACCTTGAAATGAAATGAAATAGGAATGGAGAATGATGAATGAACAAAATATGATGTTGCAACTAACCAAACCCTAGCAATAAGAGGCTACAAACATGTATGAGATGGCTCCAATGGATGTAGATCTTGAATCTTGCTTGGATATGATAGATCTTGAATTCAATGCTAGCTTGAATCATGTAACCCTACATCACAATTGTTAGCTCAAAACAAACATAATGCATGAAGAATTTTCCATGATGCTTAATGCTTGAATAATGCTCTAAAACACTTGATAATCAGCCCTTGAAGACTCTTGAATGCTCTTGTAAAAACTTGAATGCTCTTGTGAACTCCAATTTGCTATAATGGATAAATACATGAAGGCTTAGGATGATCTCTTGAATTCTTAGGTGAAAATGAGTGAAAGAACCTTGTATTTATACTTAATTATGCCAATTTTTTTAAAATTATAACACTACAAGCTGACATCAGATCTAGGATGATTAAATCCTACCAATAATTTGAATTAATTTTAATTCTAGCTCACACGAGACTGATACCCCAAAGGTGGCATATGAGTCCCATAAGGCATAAATTATGGAACCATTTTCAAATATGCTTAGAAAGGTGTAAAATCCAGATCAAAACCGAAAACCCTGTGTGGGAATCATATGCACAAGGTGGGGTATGAGTCCTAGATCACTAAATCTAGGCCACACAACATAAAAACACTTGAATTATGATTGGATGTTTATTTGTGTTGGGATTATCCTTGAAAAGATGCATTAATTTAGGCTTGTGGATGTAAAATAAGGCCAATTCAAGCATAAAGAAGCCCAAGACCTAATGTATGTGTGTTAAACACATTACAACACTAATTCAAGGTATCATTAAGCTCAATTTTACAAGGAGGGCCCAAAAAAATGTGAAAGTGTCACTGACAAAATTTGTTGACAATATAGTTAACAAAATTGTTCTTAATAAAAAAGGGGAATTAATTATAAACTATGATGAAGAGGAAAATGGGTACCTAATGGTGTCACACTTTTCCCATTCAATTAATCACTAATGTCCTAGGAGTCCTAGTTGGATTGACTAGAAAATTGACAAGGTGAGCCAATTCTCAATTAGGAGGGTCCTAGGAAAGTGTTCTTTCATCTTTAAATGGGTTCACCACCAAACAAATACTTGGAAAAGGAAATTTTTGACAACACGCTGTGATATGCAAAATGACCTTAAACAAACAATGCAAACTAAATGGAGGATGCAAATGATGAAATTATGCAATAAGGAGATGGTATGTGTTCACCTGAGAAATTTGGAGATGTCGTGAGGATTTTGCAAATGTAAAAAGACTACCAAAATATGTTGTGGACTAACATGCCCAATATAGCATATTGGCCCCACTGCTATTTTTCGAGCCAAATGCAGAGTCTTCGGATCTCATAACTGGATCTCTAGAAATATTTGAAAATTGGGCCTAGGAGGACTAAGAGGACCAAGATGGTGTATTATTCTCATTCTAAATTTCTAGAAACTCTAAACAGGATCCTGAGCTCCAAGGTCTGCACAAGCTTTCCTTCTAATCTCAGGCTCTAAAACTTTCAAATAAGGTCTGTAAGTGAGTTTTCGTGAAGATGACAACTTTGTGCTACAACTTTGCAAATTTTCACTCCAAGTGATCTTCAAGTCCACAACCTAGATCTACAATCATAAATGTTCAAGATGGAAAAAATTGTTTGTTATTCAATGGGGGTTTTCCTTGCTCAAACCCCTTGTTAGTAATTAAACCTTGAAATGAAATGAAATGAAATGGAGGAATGATGAATAACAACATGCAATGTTACAACTCACCAAACCCTTTCTGGAGTTTGAAAACTTGTGTGTAATGGCTACAATGGGTATGGATCTTGAATGCTTGAAGGATTGTACTTGAATTGCTTGCTTGAATAAAAACCCTACATCACAAATGTTAGCACAACAACACACATGATACAAGTAAACACTTTGATATGATGCTTGAATCTAAGAATGGCTTCAAATGCTTGATGAATCTACTCTTGAATTCTCTTGTGAACTCAATTATACTATAATAAATTATCTCACAAAAGACTTGGGTTGAAATCAATCAAGGAACCCTGTATTTATACTTATCTATGCTTAATATCCCGAAATTATATCACACCAAGATGACATATGAATTCATTGAATAAAGGGGGCTAAATCTTGCAAGAATTTGAAATTAAACCTCAAAATGACTCAAGGAGGACTAAGATGCCCTAGGTGGCATTTTAGTTCAAAGTATTAAAAAATTGAGGCACAAACACCAAAAAGGGTCCCAATCTAGAGATTCCAAAATTAGTGTCCTGGAAGCCTTGGGGGACTAAGAAGCCCTAGGTGGCATTTTATTCCTGACCCAAAAATTAGGGACACACCAATGGATTCATTAAATTAACATTTATACATTGGAGAATGTTTGGTTTAACCAAAAAAATATTTATTCATTGGGCTTGTCGGCGCAAAATAGGACCAATTAAACCATAAAGAAGCATAAATAAAGCAAGGTGGGCCCAAAAAAGTGTGAAAATGCAAGGGTATGCATTTTATTACACTACCTATAACATCCACTTTAGTGAGAGGATGAACTTGCTTCAAAATCACACTAAAGTAGCTAACCACACAGTCAAGAGGGGTTCAAATGTACGAAATTTTTTTATAAAGGAAAAAATGGGTTTTACAGGGACCCAAAACCACAAAGATTACACATATAAAGATAATGTGTTAAAGAAACCAAAACAAAAAGGTTTTGGAAAGAGAAGATCCCATAAAGCACTGTAGCCACCATCCCAAGGCCAACCCTAAAAAATCTAGCAACAAAGAGAACCCACAAGTAACCAAAGGAGTTAAGAGCATCAATAGCCTCAACTTCTAGATTGTGCATGTCCTGGGTACACTTTTTCATGTTTTGAACCATTTGGGGCATGGGAGGCACCTTCCTCTTCAGACTTTCTCTCATCCTTTTAGAAATTCCAACATCCTTGGTCCTACTTTTGTCCTTATTGGCTTCCAAATCCACAACCAGAGAACCCTGTTGAGTGTTTTCAAGTTTCTTAGTCATAGCATTAATGATAATGGCATTATGTTTCACCATTATATGATTGTTCTCCATAATAGTTTTCATTGTGTTTTTTATTTTTCCAATTTTAGTTTCTAGGCACTTAGCCTTACCTTTAGTATCCTCAACCCCCATCCTCATGTTATCCTCATTCCTTCCACCCTCCGCGGTATTAAGGGAGTTGAATTTAGCTTCCAAATCCTCTACCTTGCTGTTGAGGGCCCTATTTCCAAGGTTAAGGTCCTTAATTTCATGGAAGGCCCACTTCATAATTTTGGAGTAATCAACGACACCATTTCTGGCAATGGCCAGGATATCACCAGGAAGCTCATGGTCCTATTTAAAGTAATGATCATCAGGGTTAAGGTCTCTTGGGAATCTCATTCTATTTTCTTTGTCTATGGTAGGATAGGATGAGAAGGAATTCTTGCTGGAATTAGGAGCCTTAGAGCTATCCTCCGGGGTATCTTCAGAGTAAGAGACCAATTTTTTGGTAGTGGGATCCTTTTGAATGGGCTTCTCTTTTTGAACAAAGTAGCTAGGGTTTTTGTCTTTCAGAGCAGAGCTGCTAGGGTTTTTGACAATGCTTGATTTCCTAAATGGGGGTTTACACTGTAGGGTTTTCTTTATACATTTCTTAGGAGAGGGAGGATTTTCTTCAATCAACTCAGTGTCAGGCTTATTAATATCCTCTGATAGACTATCTTCAGTGTCATCATCTTCAGAGGGTAAAGTCAAGATAGGGTTGGATAAGGTCAACATATTTTGAAAATGTTCATAAATAAGACTAATAAGGCTAGTATGCAAAATTGGGTACTTTCTAGGATCCTTATGATCTTCCAGGCTATTTTTCATGGAGCAATAAAAATAGTAAGGTAAAGAAACCCTTAACTTGTGATGGAAGTGGTTGAGCAGGGTGAAGTGGTAGCCCTAGACCCTGGTGAATCTTTCGTCTAGGGTAATGTATTCCATGATGATTCTAGGCACTTTCCTCCATAATGACTTAATCGAATCCACTTCAAAATAGTTGTTGGAAACTTTCATCGGCTTAGTCTTCTCCTTATCTTTCCTAGAAAATCTGATAACAACCTCATTTGAGAACTTTCTATCACAAAAAAATTTCATTCCCTCTGTAGACATTCCAGAAACCTCTCCAATGAGGTTTTCATCCACCATAACCTACCTCCCAAAAATATTAATTTCTTTGTTCTTCCATTTTTTCTCAAAGTACTTGGTGGCCTTCAATTCAGGCCCATGAAGCTTTTCAATGAAAGGGAGCTACCCGCCATGCTCAAATTTTTCCCAGACCTTTGAGTTCCTCTTATGCATTTCATAGATTTTTGGCTCCACCCTTTTCCTGTCTCCACCCATTGTCATGAGCACCTCTCTGAAAACTCTACCAGAGCAAGAGTCCTAAAAACAAAAGATACAACCAAACCAAAGAGCCCACAAAATGTGCCACCACTTTTTTCCAATTAAGATATTAAATGTGGCCCCATAAAATCTAATGATGTTGAAGTACTTGACTCTACTGTCTTTCATCATCAAAAAAAGTTGTTTTCCCATGTGTGATATCATATTCAATTAAGGCCCTTACGTTAGCGCTGATACCACTGAGGCTCTACCACATGATGAACCCCTTTTATTTCACCCCCTCATTAGCAAAAAAATCAGCCACATTGTTGGTTTCCCTAAACGCATGAGAAATTTTAACATTATCAAATCTGGCTAAAAGGGTTTTTGGATCTTCAATCCAGCTCTTGATAGACCAAGAGGGTCAAATATAGAAATGTTAGCAAGATAGGATCACAATAATCAAGAGGGTGGCCAAGCCCCCAGGATCAATATCATATGGAAAAACCAACATAAGCACAAAGGAACATGCTTGCGGATGATATATGAAGCCATAACCAAATCAAAAACATACACTATCAAAGGCAAGAAAAAGGAAAATGAGAAGGAAAAAAAGGAAACACTACAACATATCAAGCTTTGAATGGATGTCCAACATGGTGGACTGGGTCTAGGCTATTTGTCCAAAAGAAGTTTACAAGTGGAACACGTTGTCCACTATGCCAATAAAATGCAAGCTCACAAGGGCTAGTGGGAGATACGTGTCCACTAGGTGATCCCCAATGGACCATATCAAATTCATACCTCCATGAGCTTAATAAGGCACAAAAATGCATGCTCACATGGGCTAGTGAAGCTAGGTGTTCACTAGGTGAGCCCCAAGGCAGTCCATATCAAACCCATACCTCCATAACTTTAATAAAGTCAAAAACATAGAGAAAATGCAATAAGAAAGAGGGATGCTCAAAGGGATTTTCCTTTGTTCATGTGAGGTTTTAATCTTAGGTGACATCATTCCTAATGTCTCCAAGAGAGGAGTGATCAAAGAATAAAAGATTCATTACTTAAGGGATGTAGTGTGTTGTATCACCACTAAAGGGGAATATAATATTTTGAGATAGGTCACACACTTGAAGGACATTACTCCCAATGTCAACACAAAGATGAAAACACATAATGTGAAATAAGAAAATATCATCAAATAACATGAAAAGGAAAAATGAAAATGAAATTATGTCAAAATGATGCCAATGCATGACCCCACTTTAAAGAAATTGGTAACACCATGTTGTGAGAAATTACTTTAAAGTAGCAAAAATGAAAATGCAATAAAAAAGGAAGACATGAGATCGAACTTGGAAAGCTCTATGCCAAGTGATATGTTTTTGAGTAAAGCTACATCATGCAAGAGAAAAGGAAAAGAAAGGGGTTTCCCCCAAAATGAAAACACCAAACACATATAAAGGATCTATGGATTTTGGTTTAGGGTATGTGCAGGATCATCATGGAAAAAATAGGCCCTTAAGTGGCAAAAAAATTAGAAAAATCAGAGTTAGGAAACTTGACTTAAAATTTTGAATAAGTTATCTATATTATTTCAAAAATATGTAAGAATAGAATCTATAGTAAATTTAATGTAGTTTCTAAAATACTAGGTTTGTTTTAAAAAAAACAAATCTATTTGGTGAAAATTTGAAATTTCAAAGCAGTAGTACATAAATTTCAGGGAAAAAATAAGAAGTAGGTGTCTGTCTGACAACCCTAACCACCATAAAATGGTAATTATTTTTTATAATATTTTAGATCTAAGTAGAGGACTCACGTCCTGATGTGATGCACATTTTTTTGTAATTTTTTCCAAGTAAATAATTAATTATGAATTTTTTATTACAACTTTTAAGTATGTAAAAAAATCGTATAATCTGACCACCTTAACTTGGTCAAAACTTCATGAAATTCAAATTTTATTTTTTTAATCCTATAGTATGCAAAGCATAGAATGTGACACATGTTTTGGATTCAAAAAATGTGATACCATTTGAAAGTTATAGATGTTTTTCAATCAATCTATCGATAAGGACTTCAATCGTAATTTGAATAGAAAATGAATAATGATTACTTATGAAATTCAAAGTAAAGCATAATTTATATTGGTGGAAAGCTGAGAATCTCCTTTAAAAACCTTTTTTTGTTTCATCAATTTTGGTTAAAAATAATTCATCAGCCACATACCCATCATATTGCCACTTTTTGGCCCATCATGATCCTGCACATACCCTTCAGTATGTTCCTTGCTACAATGATATTAGAGAGCTTGGAACTGTCATCATTCCCCAAATAAATAAAACTAGAAGAATGACACAAAGAGAAAAAAAAAGAAAAGGAAGAGCCTTTTGGGTCAACATGGAAGAGACATAGGGTGTCTCAATGCCTTACGTCATCCCCAAAAAGGAAAACACAAGACAAATGAAAAGAAAAATGAAAGGCAAAGAAAAGATAATGAAAAAGCTTTTGGGTCAGCATGAAGGAGACAAGAATGTCTCGATGCATTATGTCATCCCTAGAAGGAAAACACAATAAATGAAAATGAAAGGAAAAGATAAAATATTAATCACAAGGAAAAAGTGTATGACATATAGAAGAATGAAGGTGCAAATAGAGGAATGCACACATAGAGAGAAACGTCAAACAAAACATCATAGGGGATCACATTACACACATGCAAGAAAAAGAAAAGAAAATGAAAAGGACTAGTAAGGCATAGGGGAGTCAACCTAAAGTAAGTCATCCACCTCCCTAATCTCAGTCTATATAAGTGGAAGGTAGATAATAAACCAAAGGTACAACAACAAATGCTTTACTAGGACAAGGCCAACAACTTCTTGTCCCCACTGAGTGTGAAACAAGAATTGGTTGAGGTAGGTGATGAGAAGGGTCATGTAATAGTGAGAATAGAGTATTCTACAACCATTACATGATGAAGGGGGGAAATAATATGCTATGCGATCATTGGAGAGAAAATATTTCCATTAAAGTTATACTTTCTCAATATTTCTCTTAATGCACGACACTCATTAGTACTATGCCCAAAGATTCGATGATATGCACAATGTGGCACTTTTGCATATTTAGGATATATCACAAGTTGGTCCATAGGTAGTAATAATATTAACCCTTGGATAAGAAGGATTTATGTTTTTCTTTCACTTTCAGGTGGTGGAAAGAGAGGTTGCAACTTTTGTAATTTATATGGTCTTTTGTGTTTGCTAGATTCACCAACTTCTATAGATGGGGTTAGGATAAGAGGTCTTGAGATTATCCTATCTTTATTCTTGTTATTGTTATGATCTATTGGTTATTCCTGAGGGATTAGGATATTCAAGTCAGGGGGAGAATCCAAGATCACCGTACCATTGCTTTAGAGCCTTAGATATTCTCTAGGAGGCTTTTCGTTATAAGAGGGATCTTGGTAACCTAATCCTTTTTTGTATTCATTGGCTAGGTTTTGCTCTAATAGTTGATAAATTTCATGTTCACTTTTTGTGTCACATCCTTGTTTGCTCAAGATGGTGAAACCTTTTCCATATGTTTCTTCTAGGTTGATTGTAGTGTTTGTTACTTTGTTATCATAAAAATGTTGAGTGTTTTCATGTTTAGAGGAACTAGGTTCACCTATTGTAGGGAACTTAGGTTCAACTTTCACTTCAGTTTTAGGATGTAAGTAACCAAACATCTCAAGGGGTGGTATTGTTGTAGGATTTGGTTATTTCATACAAGGATAGAAGGATGTATTATCTTCAAGGTTATGAAGACAATCATTTCTAAATTGATTCATTATGTCATAATATTCTCCAATGATGCCAACATCATGAGGAGGACATGCATTAGGAGTTGAGTGAGCATGGGTGAGTTCAAATTCATTAGGGTCATTACCAAAGGAAAATTTTGACATATCTACCAAAGATTTCAAGGACATCCATAATTTTCTAAAGCACATATCCATGATTCAAGATTAAACAAATACAATTGAAATGAAAGAACATGGAATAACAAAAAATTTGGAAACTGAAACAAAAAATAAAAAGCCACCCATAGAAGCACAAAAAAGCAATTTTAGATCCTGAAAACCTAAGAATCAAAGTCAACAGGGACTAATATGTGAGGAAGGGAATCTTGGTCCTCCTAGAGAGATTCTAAAGTTCCAAAGGCTAAAGAAGACAACAAATAGCAGACAGAGATTTCTAAAGCAAAAATCCTGAGAGGGACTAACACTTACCTTTGGAGGCAGTTTTAATAGTCTAGTAGAGAGTTTTGTAGAAATAAGTGTTTGAATGTCAACGGTGTTTACAGATTTCCTATTTATTATGCTAATGCTTAGAAACAAAAATGTGCAAATAAGTTCGAGAAAAAGTAGCTAGAAACAAGCAATTCTAATCTAACAGTGGGTGGTCTCAGTTGATTGTTCCTAGGAAGGGGTTTTTCAGCTTTAAATGGGTTCACTACTAAGAAAATGCTTGGAAAAGGAAATGTTTGAAAACATGTTGTGATATGCCAAATGACCTAAAACAAACAATGCAAGCTAAATTAAGGATGTAAATGATGAAATTATGCAATAGGGAGATGGTATGTGTGCACTTGGGAAATTTGGAGATGTTCTAAGGATTTGGGAAATGCAAAAATACTGCCAAAATATGTTGTGGAGGACTAAGACACCCAAGATGGCATATTAGTCTCACTACTATTTTTTGGGGCAAATGTGCAGTCTTCTGATCTCATAATTGTATCTCTAAAAATCTCTAAAAAATGAGCTTGGGAGGACTAAGATGCCCAAGATGGTGTATTATTCCCATTCAAAAATTTTGCAAACTTTGAATAGGATCCTAAGCTTAGAGGTTTGTACAAGCTTCCCTTCCGGTCTTAGGTTTTGAAACTTTCGAATAAGGCTTGTAAGTGAGTTTACATGAAGATGAAAACTTTGTGATGAAACGCATTATTTTCAACTTTTCACTCCAAGTGATCTTCAATTCCACAACCTAGATCTTCAATCACAAATGTGAAAGATGGAAAAACTTGTTGTTTGTTAGTGAATGGGGGTTTTCCTTGGTCAAACCCCTTGTTGATAATGAAACCTTGAAATGAAATGAAAGGAAATGGAGGAGTGATGAATGAACAACATGCAATGTTACAACTCACCAAACCCCTTATGAAGTCTACAAAATTGTGTGTAATGGATGCAATGTATATGAATCTTGAATGCTTGAAGGATTGTACTTGAATTTCTTGCTTGAATCAAAACCCTACATCGCAAATGGTAGCACAACAACACACATGATGCAAGAAAACACTTTGATATGATTCTTGAATCTGAAAATGGCTTCAAATGCTTGATGAATTTGTTCTTGAATGCTCTTGTGAACTCAATTATACTATAATAAAAGATCTCACAAAAGAATTGGGTTGAAATGAATCAAGGAACCTCGTATTTATACTTATCTATGCTTAATATCTTGAAATTATCACACCAAGCCAACATATGAATTCATTGAATAAAGGAGGCTAAATCTTGTCAGAATTTCAAATTAGACCTCAAAAATGAATCAAGGAGGACTAAGACACCCTAGGTTGTATCTTAGTCCCAAGTACTAAAAAAATTGGGGCACAAACATCAAAAAGGGGCCCAATCTAGAGATGCCAAAATTAGGGTCCCAAAAGCCTTGGGGAACTAAGAAGCCCTAGGTGGCATTTCAGTCCTGACCCAAAAATCAGGGACACATCGATGGACTCATTAAATTAATATTTATACATTGGAGAATGTTGGGATTAACAAAAAAAATATGTTATTCATAGGGATTGTGGGCACAAAATAGGACCAATTAAGCCATAAAGAAGGATAAATAAATCAAGGTAGGCCCAAGAAAGTGTGAAAATGTAGGGGTATGAATTTTAGTACACTACAAACTATAACCATTGATTACAATGTGACAATAACTAGAGATGCACAACTACAGTTGGGGAATTAAAACAAATTTTTGAAAGGGGTATTCTTATTAGTAATAATTAGTTAGGGGAATTAAAAATATTGTCATTTTTTACCTCCTCCAACATATAGGACTTAGTTTTCTCATATCTACAACTTCAACATAGCTTATATAATTGTAGTTGTTTGATGAAGGTAAAATATTTCCAAGGGATGTGAACATGACTTGTAAATATAAACGAGATAGTCAGAATTAAACAAAGGTAGAAGAATTATTCTCAGCCATAATAGTTTGATGAAAGTTGTCCACTGAAAGTAAATATCCAAATGTAAAATCCAAAGCTCTTGTGAACTATAATTTTAGTGGAAAAAATTATCATCATTCACATTTTCACACTTAATTTGGTGATGGTTATTGTTAACATGAACTTAACATTGCCTTGATCTAGTGTTGTAATGTGTTTAACACATTCACGTTAGGTCTTGGGCCCTTTTTTAGCTAAATAAACTTAACTTTTCCTTGATTTAATTTTGTAAAGTGTATTCATTTACACCTTCACATTAAATTTAGGACCCTTGGACCTAATTTTTCCTTAATCTAGTGTTGTAATATGTTGTACACATTCACATTAGATATAGGACCCTTTTAAGCTAAATAGACCTAATTTTTCTTTAATTTGATGTTGTAAAGTGTATTTATTTACACTTTCACATTGAGTTTTGGGCCCTCTTGCATTTATGGCCTTTATATCATCATTAATAGGTGCATAATACCCTATATTATGCATCCTGAGGCTTATTTCAACTTAAATCCTAACATAGACCTAAAATAAACTTAACTTCTTCACTCTCGAATATTTTCTCCCTTTGAAAAAGCCCTGTGGGACCCACATTCCACCTTGAGTGTATGAGTTCCATCCAAGTGATACCCATATGCCACAAGTGGCGTCTAAGTCCCATTTGGCCCATTTTAGGGTTTTAAGTGGGGAATTATGGTTTTAAACTCAAATTTTATGAATATCAGCCTCTGGGATCTAATAAATGGTAAATTGGATTCAATTCCTATATAAACAAGATCTTAAATCATTATTTCATTAAGCATTCATGATATCTAGTCAAGCACTCAAGAGTTGAGCATTCCAAGACTTCACAAGAGCATCAAGAGAGTTTACAAGATCACTTCTAAGGCATTCAAGAGTATAATTATTCATCAATTGTTGTAACAACTAAATATCCATCATCATGTCAAGATCATAAGGCATCAAGCATGTTGTTGAGCTAGTGGCATGATGTAGCATTGGAGATCCAAGATCAAGGATTTTTCTACACTTATTTTCAAGATCAAGATCTACATTATACATTTCCACTTTATGAATATAGATTGTTGATTCATGTTAAAAGGCATCACTAAAGGTATCATTGTTTATGTTTCATGTTCCATGCTTCACATTTCATGTCCTTATTTCATTATCTCGTCATTTTGTTTAATTAATTACAAGGGGTTTGACTTAGGAAAGCCCTTATTCACTAAAAAACAATAATAATTTCTTCTCTTTACATGTGTGATTGCACATCTAGGTGTCTTAGAGCATGAATGATCTTTGAAGACTAGGTTATAAGATTGAAGGAAGTTCTTCAAGTTGTCTCCTCACTTGTAAGATCTTGAAAGGTCTTCTACAAGTTTGAAATCAAAGTTTCAGATATAGGAACAAAGTGGAGCAGAAAGAATAGATATTGGAGGGAAAATTTAGGTCATAACCCTCTAAAAAATCATACTGGGACTGATACACTACCTTGGGCATATGAGTCCTAGTACTGCCAATTTTTAGTGTTTTAGGAGATTCAGATTAGGCACTATTAGATTCTAGTTTTGGCACAAAAAACCTAGTTTGGGACTAAATTTCCCAGATTGGTGTTTGAGTTCCAGTCAGTATTAAATTCAGTTTTTGCAAGATTTTAGGAATTCATTGAAGCTCTTCCATGTTCCTAGGTGCACACCTCTAGTCTCCTAGCTTTCTATTCTAATTTGGTTGCATGTCTAGGTGTTTAATTCAAGTCTTGCATATCATTGAGTTTCATAATTAGTTCTTGCATTTCATTAGTCTTTCCAAGACCTATCTTGGTGGTGAACCCCTCTTTAGTTCATAATCAAAACCTAGGAAACCCTATTGCAGGATATATTTCCCCTTTCTTCATTGGATTGATATCTCTAGGAATTCCTTGAATGAGAGTGTGGAAGATTTTTATTCTATCTACCAAGAATAGAAGAAAAAAAATTATTCATTTCATTTTGGTGAACCTACATTTAGAACATCATAATCATGATTTGGAGTGCATCATCATCCTAGATCTTGCTTGCATTAACTTTGCATTAAGGTTTGCACTAGTTAATTGGTATTCTAGGGTTTCTAAATCTTGCATTAGTGAATGTGCATATAGGTTTCATTTTTGCATCTTGCATCATTGAAAATCATTTGAAATGTGCATTTTCATTGATTCTACACATCATACAAACTAAAAAGCATAGAAAACACTTAAATTTTTATAATAATTGTGAAAAAACCCCTAAGTGGGACTCATACACCCTTCTAGGTGATTTAGTCCTAGTGTAGATCTCAAACTTCCTTTTACAACATTTAAAACCTTGTTTATGTGCTTCTTAAGCTTGTTGGTAACCTATAGTAACAGTCTAGAAAGTTTCAGTACCTTTTGTTTTATGCATCTAGGTCAAAAACAAAACTCACCCCTTCCCTTGGCTAGTAGTAGTATGGAATATTACTTCAATGCAAAGGGAGTGTTGAGTTTATTCATCTCTTTTCTTGCTTTCCTTTAATCATTTTTGATCTTGGGTGGTTTCACAACCAAATCTAACACAACCAATTGTTAGTCCATGGCCATTTTTCAATGGGGGCTTGATCTCATAGGAAAAATTACGCCCACTTCTTTTAATGGACATAAGCTCATTATTACCACCATGAAGTATTTTATGAAGTGGATAGAAGCTATTCCTATGAAATATATCATTGGAAAACACATATCCAAGTTCATCCTTAATTACCTTATTTGTCATTATGATGTTCCACAAGCCATTATCACAGATAATGGAACACCTTTTAAAAACTAGGATGTAAGAGATCTATTCAATAAAAATTTTTATCATCAAAGCTTGTGCCTCTCCGACAGCCTTATAAGAATTTCAGTGAGTGGGGGACCAATTTGCACCTCACTGAATACCTCTAGGATTTTATAGAAAGTCAACTTTCTTTGAGTTGGCGAGAAAAGGTAGAAGGAAATGCAAATATAAAACATGAAAATGGTGATGTGCCAAAGCTTTTACAACATTTCAAACCTCAATTCTTTTCCTATGAATGATATAATAGGAACAAAATTCCACAACCCTTCATTGTTGGGAAGAGAATGAGCAACAAAGGCTAAGTAAAAGCATAGTATAGTCTTTCAAATCTCCCCATGGGAAGCACTCGTTAAGGTCCGATCAAGCATAAAAAAGCTCCAAAATTTAGCATTAATATGCAGAAATTATAGAAACCCTTTCTCTTTTTACAACATAATATGGAAAAACAAAAACCCTTAAAAAAATGGAGAAGTTCAATAAAAATAATCCAATTTCTGAAAGCTATCATTAAATCATAGAAGCCTACAACATTAAAATCAACTACCTAAACTATCAAATTAAGCTTAACATAGTGTTTTTATCATGAATGAAAACATAAAGAAGGAAATTGAAAAATTCCATAGGATGTATAGTTTCAAAGACTTCTTCTAAACAAATCAAACTTAAATATCAAATAAACTTAAAAACAAAGGTTGGATGCCAATCTGATGATAGTTTGAGTTAAAACAATATAACATGCCAGAGAATAGTAGTGTTCTATAAAATTTCAAAATTTGAAAATATCTCTAAGAACTAAAGAAAACTAAAGAACTTTATTGCATATGCTACTTACCCCTATTTATAGCTGGAAAAATAGAACACCACCACCAACATTCTAGAAGTAGAAACTACTAGATGCTTGTAGTTGATAGCCCAAGATTGGATCTTAGACCTTTTTTAGATCATGAAAATATTTTCTCATTAATTCCCAATTTCCTCATTAATTTCCTTTAGATATTTAGCAAATATTGCAATCTAAAAATAATCGAATCTAAGACAGCCTAGAAAAAATATGATCAATCAACCATACAGGTTCATGGTGCCAACTCTAAGGGTCCATCACCAAGACAAGAAATCCACCACTTTCTTAAAAATTCCACCTGAAGAGACCCTTCTGCAAAAATAATAACTACTTTGGATGAATAGATGATGTGTCAAGCAAACATGAAATCTTGAAATTGAGAGAATGGCTTTGAGAAAACTCCCACCAAGATGACATGTGTTTCAGCTTAAGCTTGAAGAGAAAAGCAATATACAAAAGATGTGTAACCACCACATGGTGCATTGCATTCTTTTGGAGCAATCTTCTTTTCATTAAGTGTAGAATCCTTCTGAAGTAAAAAAAGTAGAAGCCAAAAAACCCCAAAGAAAAAACAAAATTTTCTTTATAGATTTGGTGACTCACAGGGGGCCTTTGCTTATGGAGGTGTGATCCTAGAGGTCTGAAAACTCTTGAATTTTGAGGAAGGAGGAATGTTGTACTTACTTATCTAAATTAGTGGGCTTGATGAGACTGCGAAGGATCTCATTTGCTTGATCTAACTCAAAAAATTCTTTAAAAGGAATGACTTCCCATCTTGATGAAACAACCCCAAGGTGGTAATAGAGCTGAGAAAGAGCAAGAATTTCTTTCTCGATTTCATCAATAGTGGGTGATGAGCTTGTACCTAGTAATTATATAGAAGTCTGGACCTTATGTCTGATTGCTCGAGTGATCTAGTTCAATCGATAGCATCTCTCCATTTGGTGAGAAAAGGGGAGGAAAACTAAAGTCAAGTAGAACATTGAAATCCTTTTTGACTTCATTGACCCTTTTATTCAACACTACCTAGCACTCCTTGATTTTTTCTACAACTTTTTAGAAATTGAAAAATCCACTTGATTTTCTTGAGGTGACCCTCTAATCTATAATTTCTATGCTTCTTAGAGCTTTGTCAGTGGCCTTGCATAAACTCAGAATCAGGTTTTCTAACTCTACAACTCAGGGAGCATAAATCTATAGAATTTGGTTGGCCACCAAGCCAACCTTCTCATTCAATTCTAGAGCATCCCTTAAAAACTGTAGGACTAGTTTGAGAATGGAAATGACAACTATGATCCTTTCCCAGTGGGTAGATATCAACCTTTTCAATATCAAGAGGGTCCCAGATCCTTGTATAGCAGCTAATTCCTGATGGAAATGAAATTCTCTTTCTCTTATATTCTCCTCCATCTGATTCATATCTTGGAGGGTATTTTCTAGTTCAAAATTCAACCTTTTGACATCTTGGTTGTGAGCCTAGAGAGTGGACTCAATCTACTACATCTCTTTCTTTACCCTTTCCATTTCTACATGGACCTTTTGTATATAATCGAAAGATTAAGATCGAATGTTGTCCAACTCCTTCTACATGCTTTCCTAGATATGTTGGTACTCTTTGATTGTCTAGCTCTCAGTAACAAGCTCAACTCTTAACCTTTCAATCTTAGCATATAGCTGAATCTATTCATTATGGGCTTCTTCAAGCAACTAAGTTGCTTCCCCTTGTTGATCTTGTATTTTTATTATGCAGGACATCTCAACATCTCTGGCCTTGATTTCTTTCTATATCCTATTCATCATATCTCTTATGTTTATCGACTTTTCCTCTCGCTTCTTCAATTTGTTGTCCAGCCTATCATAATTAGCGTATAGCACTGTCTAGGTGGCCTTAGCTAGAACTACCTTGTTGCATGGGTGAGTTTCATTTAAGTCTAGACCCATGGCTCTGATGTCATAATTTTCCATCCTCATTTCTCCCTTGGGCTTGGATATGAGTAGCTTCATGGTAGCAATCAACAAAGAATTGGACACTCCTCATTGAAGCAAGCCTCAATCCTCTTAGTAGCTAGCTATGCGACAACTTTTATTTGCATTTTCTACTTTCTATATTTTTGAGGCTTCTTGGTTGCATCAAAATGACCTTGGAGACTCTGCGAGGTGTCAATGTTGTGTGCAGTGAAATTCCTACTCTAAAGATGCAAAAAAAGATGGAATGCAAAAAAGGAAAAACACTAACAAACATTCAATGATAAGCCTAAGTTAAATTCAAAAAAAATATACAAAAATGATATCTTTTACCTTGCTTGAATTGATGAGTTGGTTGGCCCTTTTTTGATGATATATTATGTGCTCCTTTGTTGGTAAAATGGCTTGAAACCTAGCTCTAAATAATGGTAAAGTGATAAGGAATGCAATGGTAGATATGGGTATTGGATTGGATACAAGATAGTGGCCCTAAGATGTTGCAACAATGATGGATAGTATGAGAGTGCTAAAGTTGGCTTGAATGCTTGAATCCTTGATGGATAGTCAAATGAGGGAAATACCACTACTTTTAGGGGAGGTTCCTCTAAACCAATGGAGGTCCAAGATTGAATCAGGGGTGTGAGATCAATGGATAAGGTGAGTTGAGAACTCACAAGCCATCACAATTGGAAATGTGGAAAGTGACATGAAAGAGAAGAGGGGATGTGGATATGACATGGAAAAGGGGAGTCTTTTCTTATCTCCCCACATCATGGGATGATCCGACAATAGAATAATTTTAAATTTTTCTAAAATCTCCCTTGGTTTTGGAGACTTGACCTTGGGATTGGGAGAGAAATTTTAATTTAGTCTTTTATTCCTCTAAGGATGTTGGAGAAATAAAGTGGAATTAAAAATTCCACATAGGATGAATGGGGTAAATAATAGGAGTTTTAAATTCCTTAGAAGGTGGAGATGAATTGTCCAAATGAATAAAACATTTAATGAAAGTTGACTAAGGACACATGTCATAATATGCATCAGGATTAAGTTAGCTTAATTGGGTGATTAAGGTTATGCAAATGTGGGATTAGGAAGGATAATGAGGGATTAGAGGTAAGTGAGAGATTATGGAAGATGTGACCCTAATGATGATTAGGGATGTGCACACCCTAATCACACATTAATTAGATTAATTTGGATTAAAGAGGATTATCGAGGATGTGACATGAGGAGAGTGATGAACATGAATTAAAAATTCATTTAATTCATATAGGCTAATGACTAAATTCAATAAATTGGTCTATTTATTTAATTTAGAGATGAATAAGGTAAATCATATAATTTTGTGTACTCTTTTGCTTCTAAGATTTTGGACCAGAAAGGAGAGAGATAAAACTACACTTTATTCACTCAAGAACAAACCCTTGTGATTTCAATGCAAAGGAGATTGAAATCTGACAAAGGGAGAATTCTAGGGAAAGGATAACAACAAATGAGGGTTCACCGCCAAGTGTAAACTTGGAAAATGCAAGATGTTTGAAAAAACACCTATGATATTGAAACTAATACTAAATGACCTAAGAATGTAAGTAAAATGAAATAGAAAGTTGTGAAATTGGACATGTGCACCTGGGAACTTGTTGGAGATGGAATGGAGCTCTAGATCACTAAAATTTTTGATGTTGAATCCAACTGCAGGACTCATATGCCATGTTGGGCAACTTAGTCTAGTTTTCTAAAAAAAGTGTAGGAATAGGTTTAAGGAAAAAGGGTACTCAAATTTGCAAAATTCTTATTCAAGCCTGGGCAGTGGGACTCATTTTCCAATTGTGGAAAATCAGTCCACTTTTGGATTTCTAGAAATTCAAAATAGGAAACTATAGCCCTCAGTCTACTCTACTCTTTTGAATAGGTTTTCGGATTTGAAACTACAAAATTCAGCTTGTAGGTCTTCTCCAAGCTTCTCTTAGGACTTTGAAAACTTTGAATTGATTTGATCACTTTTCTAATCTTAACTTCTTGGTAAATCAACAACCTAGCCCAAACCCTTGTAGTAAAGTGCTGCAAACATGTAAATGATGGCTCCAATGGATGCATACTTGAACTCTAGCTTGATGTTGATAGATCTTGAATGCAATGCTTACAAATCGTACACCACAATTGTTAGCTCTAAAACAACATGATGCAAGAAATGTTTGACATGATGGAAGACACTTGAAGGAGCTCCTGAATGCTTGATAAGCTGCTCTTGAAATTTCTTGAATGCTCTTATGAATTACTAAAATTCTCTTGTGAACTATATGCATGAATGCTTGTAAAATTTACTAGGTATGAAAATGAGAGAAATAAGCTTGTATTTATACTCAATTATGCAATAATTCCCAAAATTACATCATCGGCTAACCTTAGATCTTGAAGAATAAAAACCCACTATAATTTTAAATTAAAATTTAATTTTAAGTTAAAGGGGACTCATTCGCCACCCTGGGTGAATGGTTCCCACCTAAGGGGACTCATTCTCCCATAATGGCGAATGAGTCCCACCATAGGATTTTAAGGTGGGTTTTGGAATTTTGATGCTTTAAATGATATTTATCAAGATTATTCTCAAAAATACACATAAATAAGGCTTGTGGATGTAAAATGGAGCCAATTAAAGTATAAGAAAGCACAATTATTAATGACAAACCTTGAAAAGTGTGAAAGTGTGTTACAACACTTTATAAAAATTTGAAACAAGGCTTGGTAAATGACATGAAAATAGGTTATTTTATTAACAAGACCTTAGAAAAGTGTGAATGTGTGTTACAACACTTTAGACCACTTAGGTAAGGTACCATTTGAATCATTTTAGTTCAGAAGGGCCCAATACCTAATGTAAATGTGTTATCCACATTTCAACACTAAATCAAGGCAACATTAAGCTAAAATCCATAAGGACCCTTTTTTTGACACTACATAGGGTAAGCTATTTGATTGATTAATTAAATACCTTAGGGGACATTAGGATAAAGTGAAATATTAATCAAATAATAAATTTTTTAATTAATGTGGCTTAAGGATGCATGATAGAGGAATATGAGGGTGTATTTGACCATATGAGGGTGGTCAAATTCAGGTGTCTACATTTTTCCCCTCTTTGAAATACTATTAGAATAATAGTATTTTGAAGAAAAATAAAACATAGATGACTCGAGAGAAGAAAGAAATGTTAGATGATGCTTTGGTATCACAAGAAAGTGGATAGGAAGGAAGAATGGAGAAATATGATAGAGTATGCCCCCTTGAGAGGGAAGATGGGGAAGAAAAGGGGGCCCTGGATGACTCCTTGATATGAAGAAATAGAGGGTACCATGTGATAGAGCATGAAAAACCATGAATAATGGCTTTTGAATGGAGGAAAAATGTCATATGGGGTGCAAATGGAAGCTCAAATAAGAAAAGGGGGAAATGGATTAAAAAAGGTTAATTAAAGTGTAAAAATTACCCAAAACTTAAAGGTTAAATAAGGTCAAAAATGAAAAATATAAATAGTAAATTTTAAAATTCACTATTCACCTAATTTTCATTGGCAAACTTGTCATTGAAACTCAATGAGAGAAAGAGAGAGAGTGATGAGGATTGCTAATAGGATGAGTGACATGGAGGGTGATGCTAAGTTGATCCACCAAGGAGAGGAGGTGTGAGTGTACTTACAAGTGAGCAGTACACTGCTAGGTAGGTCATGAATCTTGACTTTGTAATTTCATTTGAATTTTAGTATATGTTTTAATTTCGGGTGGGTAGCTAGGTTGTGCAAATTCGCAACGAAAGGATAGATTTTCCATTCTATACAAATGCATTTTCTTGTCTGGTGAATTGGTGAGGAAAGGGGTGGATGTGCATACTTTACGGGAAAATGCACAGGGCGAGGGGAAATTACGGAATCGCCTCTCTTTGACAAGGGTGAACCTACAAAAGATATGGGAAATTGGGTTAGGGGAAAGGTAGATGTGAAACCACCAAAAATGGAAAAGGGTAGACATGAATTCTCCCAAAAGGGGAACAAGCATATTTAAATATGTCCCTTCAAGATAAAGATGAATGCATATTCACCATTCAAGAAGAAAAGACAAGGATAATTTCATCATCATCCATGGGGGAAAAGCGATGAAGACTAATTCGCCTCTATGGATAAAAAGGGTGAATCCATGCCTAGAGTAGAAAGGGGCAAGGATGCTTGTAGAACTGGTGAACCTATGAAAATAAACTAGAGGGATGAATTTGCATGCTAGATAGGAGAAAAAGATAGAAAAGGGGATAGGTGAACCCACATTACATAGAGGAAAAGTCACCAAACTAGGGTAGGGATGAAAAAATAGAAGATAGCAATGAAATGTTAGAAAGTTTGACAGAATGGTTGGCATGGATGTAGAGTTTTGAGACTCTAAGGACATGGGAGAGGCACTCAGAAGTGCTTGAGGTTACACTTGAGGTGATGAACTAGGAGGACCATGTACCTTTGAACTAGGCGAGGTTACTCCACATGTTGGGATATCCCAACATTAGAGCACACCGACCTTTACTGATAGCATTGATGGAGTAGTGGAGCTCAGAGACATCCAAATTCCATCTCTTGACAAGGGAGATGATGGTGACCTTGGGGGACATATGGTGGATCTTGATATTTTTGATCTTTAGACACTTGATCAGCGTGAAACCTCGATGATGAATGGGTCAAAGTGTATAGGCACTATTTGGAATAGTCAACCTTCCCATTTGAGGGAAGGAGTTAGATATCAATGTATGCTTGGGGATAGAGATGACAGTATTACCATTATATCTATGTGGAATTATTAGTGGGATCCTTATGCCTGATAGGAGTGGTCGATTCTTTAGCCTCAAGATGATTGAGGTGGTTAGACATATAGTGGAGAGAAGAGATGGTATCTTTGCATGGGGGCATGCATATTGGTGCAATTATATCAAGATATGCACATTGTAAGTTATAGGTGGGCCCTCAACATCATACATGTCACATTGCTCCAGGTATGGGCCTAGGATCACATTAGAGAGGTGTGGTAAGACATCCTGATTGAGGGAGCTAGAGACGAGACATTGCTAGTAGCTTATTGGTGGGGCTCCTAGTATGGCTAGAAATTGCACAACCAAGAGGTAGGGAGCTTGGAGGAGTTGTGGCAGTGGCTAGATGGATTGGTGGTTGGGGATATGAAATGGAGACCCTATATGGGAAAACAATTTCAAGGATGGAGAGAGGATGATAGACGATGAAGGGGTTATTTGTTCTCGTAGATTTATTTGATTGGATGAGACCCCTTTATTATAGAGTTACATAGGCCTGATAGGGTTACACATCAATATAGAGTACATCAGTACATTCTAATAGAGCCACAAATGTTCAGATGGGTCAATAGGGAGTCCAAGGCCAAATGGGGAGAGTAGATTACAGTTGAGTGTGCTCATCAGATGTGGGAGCAATTTCCATTACAATATGGTCATGGAGGGGAGGAGAGGAGGATGTAGGCACTATGGTGTGATACTCAACATGGTGGGCCTAACATAGGCCAAGGAGGATTATCATAGTGCACTTGATTTTAGGTTCTCTGGGTTTTGGATCAAATGATGAGCAGGAGATGGTGAGGCTATGAGGAGGAGGAGAGATGGGGATGTGGAGATGGAAGAGGCAGGAGGAGAGGACTAGGTGATGGATGGAGATGCCATTGCAGTGGATTCATTGGCCATGGTACTATTTATGCCACCACCACTAGAGGATTGAATAGTATTACTAATAGGAGCCCTAGCCAGGCTAAAGATTGCAGAGCATAGATTTAGAGGGTCAAAGGCCAACAAAGATAGATTGCAGATAGATTTGGGTAGGCTATAGGACACACAAAGAGGTGGAGACATGTCATTCATAGAGCTATCCAATGAGGTAGGGAGATGCTTAATGGAGGAATAGATAGAGAGAGATGATATGAGGAGATAGTTGGAGGAGGTTTCATGGGAGAGGGATGAGGCTCAGGAGAGAGAATAGTGTGTAGAGGTGGTGGTTGGGGAGGTAGGGGCTCTATTGGAGAGAGCCAAGGAAACAGAGGGCTAGGTGCATACTCTATAGGGTGAGAGAGATGAGGACGTGTGGAGGATATCATAAATGGAGTCATAGATGGAGTAGATGAGGTTAGTGTAGGAGGCCTAGAAGTAGGAGATGTGGAGGATAGGTGGGCAGAGGGACAAATATTAGGTGGAAAGGGATATAGCAAGGGCACAAGTGGTAGGAGAGGTTGATGCCAAGACAAAGGCTAGTTATTACATAAGCACATATTTCAAGGAGGTTCCTGATCTAGCACAGAGGATGCCTCCATATGTCAGACCATCTCTGTAGGTGCCAACACCCTCACATTCAGGTTCCACTCACACACGTGGTTATAGTGATTATTGGAAGACAACTCCCCATGGTCAAGGTTTTGTGCTAGACTCCCCACAGAGGTTAGATGTTGGGAGCAATGGATAGAGGGAGTGGAGATAGAATTCCTTGTTTTTTATAGGTGCAGGGTGGATAGGTTGCTTGACATAGGCTATAGATTCTTTTGTACAGATTGTAGAGATTGATTTGTTCATTGACTTGTTCATTCTTTATTCTTTATTAGTTTAGGACACCATGATGTGTCAGATGTACTCACCTATATTTGATTAGAGATCTACACTTGGACACTTATTTGATGGTCTTTCATGGACTCTATGACGGATGTTTTATTATGGACTTTCGTGGATTTTTATGATCCTTTTATTGTGGACTATGATGGAAACCTAATATAAACTATATTTTTTGATATATATGCTATGCGATGGACATTGTAGACACTATGTGATTATTATGTGATGTCATGGATGTTTATTATGTTCATCTATATGGTTATGATTATGATGTATGCATTTGATTGTGATGGTTTATGTCTCTCTATGTGGATGATATGGATTATATGCCTTATGTATAACACCTTTGGATGCATATAATATATGATATGATGATTGAATATGACATGGATTATTGCATTATAATGGTTAATAATGTATGTAAGATGCGATATGAAAATATGGGATGGACGCAATATGTGTATGTGATCATGTTATGGATGGATGTGCTAAATGTAATGTAATGAAATGCATATCATGAAATGAACTAATATGTTTAGAATAATAACTCTAAACAAAATGAAATGATAATGAAAATGAACTTAAGATGCTTAGAATAACCAATCTATATTAATCTAAACAACTTAAGATGATAATAAAAATGATAATGCAATGAGATGAAATGAACTTAAGATGCTTAGAATAACTAATATATATTAATCTAAACAAGTTAAAATGATAATGAAAATGATGATGCAATGAAATAATAATGAAAATGCAATGAACTTAGGATGCTTAAAGACTAATAGATCTATATTAAGCTAAACAACCTAAGATGATAATGAAAATGATAGTGTAATGGATAATGAGATGAAACAAACAATGATAGGTATGATTATGTAATGGTAGGGAGATGAATGATGATGGGTGTGATAGTGTACTTATCAAAACCATAGGAATCTTGATAGGAAGAATAGGATGAGGGAAGGAAATTTGCACAACCGAAATCACTAACCATAGGCTAGAGGGAGAATGGATGGGGATAAATGTGATTCAATGGGATGATAAATGAAATGAATATCTAATGCTAGTTTTCAATTTTAGGAGCACTAATTTTGGCTACAACATAAGACACAATACACAAGGGTATGAAGAACCAATCTAGATTAGTTTCAAATGAAAAAACACAAACACAACAAACAAGAAGGCTATCCCAACACCCCAAAGTCACAATGGATTTGGTTGGGCCTGATGTTGGAATAACCACAAGCATAAAGGATGCCACAAAATAAAACAAGACCATGTGGTTCTTTGTGGGTACTATGTGGGACAACCAAGAAGACAAGACACACAAAATCAAGATATGCCCCTATATTTACCTATCAAAGCACACCATGATATGATGGATCATGGAAACCCTAACAAGACATAATAGGAAGCTTGAATGATAAACAAAAATGAATTTTTTTTTAAAAGATCACAAAAAACTTCAAATTTCCTTTGCCATAGGACCCATAAATGGATGGTATTGATGAGGTCTAATTTAAGGAATGATACATCCTATTAAGACCAAGGATGGAAGATAGATTAGGTGATCGACATGACTTATGATACTTGAAATGGATTAGACCTCATGATACTAATGGAATTTTTTTGTTAGGAACCAACTAAATAGGGACACACTTGATGATACAACACAAGACCAAGACATTATACCCTAAAGACCTAGGGGCTCAGGGGCTAATGAAAGATTAGCTAGGTATGTGTAGGATCACGATGGGCCAAAAAGTGGCGATATGATGGGTATGTGTAGGGTGTATGGATGATGACTTTTTTTTACCCAAAATTGATGAAATGAAAAATATTTTTAAAGGAGATTCATATCTTTCCACCAATATAAATTATGATTTGCTTTGAACTTAATAAATGATTATTATTCATTTTCTATTTGAATTATGACTAAAGTCCTGATTAATAGGTTGATTGAAAAACATCTATAGCTTTCAAACGGTATCAGATTTTTTGAATCCAAAACATTTGTCACATTCTATGCTTCACATACTATAGGATTAAAAGAAAAAATTGAATTTCATGAAGTTTTGACCAAGTTAAGGTGGTTAGACATATGAGGTTTTATATTTTTTAAAAGTTGTAATAAAAATTATAATTAATTATTTAATTGGAAAAAAATTACAAAAAATATGCGTCACATCGGGACATGATTCATTATAATTATATCAAAATCTTATAAAAAATATTATCATTTTATTGTGGTTAGGGTGCTCGAATGAGACACCTATTTCTTACTTTTTCCCTGAAATTTAAGTACTCGCATTGAACTTTCAAATTTTCACCAAATAGATTTTTTTAAAATAAACTAAGTAGTTTAGAAACTACATTCAATTGGCTATAGATTCTATTCTTACATATTTTTGAAATAATATAGATAAGTTATTCAAATTTTTATGTCAAGTTTCCTAACTCTGATTTTTCTAAATTTTTCGCCACTTAAGGGCCTATTTTTTCCATTATGATCCTACACATACCTAGCCTTGCCTATGTGAAAGTACATAGCCCTCATAGTTTGATAAAAGGCTAATGACTAATCATGGATAAAAAGTGGAAAGAGGACAGTGGATAACTTGATGGATGAACAAGACTAAATGGAAAAATTCCTCAAGGGCTGATCAAATGATTATCCTTGCCTACATGAAAGAACAAAGGAAATGTAGTTCAAAAAAAAAAATGAAAGACAACATGAGACCTAATGATGAATGACATGATGAAAGGTCCCTAGATGAGGACACAAGACTGACAAATGACACCAACTTATAGGCAACAAAAAACTCAAATTCAAGATGAAAGCTTAGCATTTAAGATAGCTGATCTAAATTGTCCAATGCTCAATCACAATATACCAAGCCACAGATAATGGGATGCTAATGGGAGGGATAGGTATGATAGGATGTGAGGATAGTATATGTTGATAGGACAGATGGAAGGATCAAATAAAATAAGACACAGCGTAGATAATGATTAAGCCCTTTATGAATGGTGACTATTGCTAGATTTTCACCAAATGTACTTATCCAAGGCACCACCAAGGGTTGTTTTCACCATAAGATGGATAATTTTTCTTTACAATTTTTGGATTTTTGACTTTTTTTATTTTTTTATATTTTTTTATATATTTTACTTTTTGTGGTATTTTTCATGTAGGATAACCTAGTTGACCTAAGTGTAAAGTTTTTTTAGATGCATAATGTTGATAGGCTCCTACAAGGGTTCCCCCTCAGGTGTTGGAAGATGATATGCCCTAGAACCATATTTTGTAGTGACCACATATGGACCCAACCAATTTGCTTCAAAATTTTGCTTCTTTTTCCAATCTTGTTGGGTACATTGATTCTCTTTCAGGACTAGATTACCAAAACTGAATTAGCAGGGATGCACCTTCTTGTTATAAATTCTCTTAAGATGTTGATATCATTGGAGATGATTATAGGCCTTGATACATTTTTCATCCAAGAGTTCTAGTTGACTTAACCATGCGAATCGAGCATCTTCATCACTGATGAGATTCTTCAAAGAGATTCAAAGTGATGGGATCTCAACCTCAATTCAAAAGATGGTTTTAGAGCCATAAATGAGGGAATATCGGGTAGTGCCGGTGGGGGTGTGGATGGATGTGTGATATGCTAAAAGGGTAGGATTAAGATGGAGGCTCTAATCTCCACGAATGCTATTGACAACCTTTTTGAGGATTTTAATGAGCATCTTATTGGTGGCTTTAGCTTGTCCATTACCCTCTGGGTAATAGGGGTTGGCCAATGATGCTTGGTATGATAGGTTTTGCAAAGGAATTTCATATACTAATTTTTGAAGGGCTTACCATTATCGATGATGATGGTGGAGAGGATACCAGATTTGTAGAGAATATGGTAATGGATGAATTTGGAAATATGAATACCAATGATTTCAAAGAGGGGAATTGCTTCCACCCACTTGGTGAAGTATTCAATGGTGGTTATGATGAAGCTATGACCATCATATGATGTAGGGTAAATATTTTCAATTAAGTCAAAACCCCATTGTGAAAAATGCCACAGTGCAATGATACCTACTACAAATATTGTGTAGGAGCATGGATTAGAGTTGCATTTCTTCACGAACTCAAAATAATCATTTGCCATGGTGCACCAGTAATATCCTTCTCTTAGAATGTTCTTTGCTAAGGTCATTCCATTAGAATGAGACCCACAGACACCACTATGCACCTCGTTTAATGCAACATGGGATTATGATTTCATTAAGACACTGAAAAAGAGTACCATCATACCTTCTTCAATAAAGTGTATCTCCCACAATCGTGTATTGAGAAGTGCATTTGTTGAATGATTTGTGTTGATTGTGGGTAAGGTCAAGTTGTAGGATGTTGTCATGGAGGTAAGCATAAATATCATTATACTAGGGTGATTCAAGACCTATGATATCACACACCATCTCATTGTTAGGAACAATGTACACTGGGATTAATAGTGCTCAATGAGGAACTCACAATCCGTTTGATCCTTACACATGTCAATGAGGGAACCAATTGTAGCCATGGCATCCATTACCTTGTTCTAGACTCTAGGAATCTACTCAAACTAGATGTGGGTGAAATAATTCTTGAAGTCATCCACCATGTGTTTATAAGGAAGCAACTTATCATCCTTGGTTTGAAACTCATCATTGACCTGTTTGATTATTAGTTGATAATCATCGAAGGAAAAAAGATAAATGATATTCCATTGGATTGTGATTCTAAGGCCAATGCTTAGAGCTTCATATTGAGCAAGGTTGTTTGTGCATGGAAATGCTAGCCTGAATGATTTTAGAATATAGTCACCTTTAGGAGTGATAAAAAGGATGCCCACACTAGCTCCATTGTGTTTATATAACCTATCAAAATATAATTTCCATGTATCTACTTTTGCAACTATAAGGACCCCTTCATCAAGAATCTTAGCTACTAATGGGTATGCATCGACCAAAGGAGCATTGGCCAATTGATCTGCTATCATTTTTCCTTTTATTTCTTTACAATCCACATATTCTATATCAAAATCGCTCAGTAACATAACCCACTTGGCCATGCGGCTAGTTAATGGCATTCTAGATAACATATATTTGAGTGGGTCAACTTTTTATATTAACTTGATAAAATGACTAAGCATATAGAAAAAGAGCTTATGTGAGTTGAAAACAATTGGTAAGCAAGCTTTTTTCATGGGTTAATAATTAAGGCCATAGCCCACAAGTGTATGACTAATATAGTAAATGGAAAGTTCTTTGGAGAACTCATCATTTTGGGCTAACAATGCCCCCAGTGCAACTAATTTGGATACGATATATAGCAGGAGTGATTTACCTTGAATCAGAGACATTAAAATTGGAAGATTAGCTAGATATTCCTTGATCTTTTTGAAACCTTGTTGACACTCTAGATCCCATTTGAAATTGATATCTTTATGCAAAACGTGTGTAAATGATTGGAACTTATCACCAAGTTGGGCTATGGAATACTCGATAGACTATAATCTTCCTTGTAGACTTCTTAACTATTTTAGATTGCGTAGTAGGAGCATGTCCATTTTTTCCTTGACTTTCACTGGATCCAGTTTGATGCTCCTTATAGATACAATGAAGCCTAATAATTTTCCAAATGCCACACAAAACACACACTTTTCTGGATTCAAGTGTAGCTTGTATTGTTCCAACTACTCAAAGATTTTCCTAAGGATCCTCAAATGATCCTCTCTTGTCTTGGATTTCCCGAGTAGATCATAAACATAATCTTATGTTATGATATGGATGAGGTCATCGAAGATGAAAGTCATTACACATTGGTAAGTTTCTCCCACATTCTTGAGACCAAAGGGAATGACATCGTAACAAAAAGTGCCCCAAGAGGTGGTTAAAGTAGTCTTATGCTAATCTTCAGGTGTAATTATAATTTGATTATAGCTAGAAAATCCATCCATGATAGATAGCATAGCATGTCCTGCTATAAGATCTACCAACATGTAAATGTTAGGGAGTGGGAAATCATCCTTTAGGAAAGCTTTATTAAGATCGCAAAATTCTATATAGATTCTAATAATCCCATTTAGTTTAGCCATAGGAACTATATTGGATATCCAATCAGAATAATGAATAGGTCTGATGAATCTAGCATCTAAATTTTTTTCCATTTCTTTCTTTACAAGTAGGGCCACTTGAGGATGCAATTTTCTGAGCTTCTATTTAACTAGTTCTACATCCGAATGCACATCAAGATGGTGTACAACCAATCTAGGATCCAATCCTGACATATCTAAATAGGACCATGCAAAGTTAATGATCCCTTCCTTTAGTAGATTGATGATAATGGGATACTCTTCCTCTAACAATGGTGGTCGCACCCATAAAAGGATATGAAAATAACAGTAAAACCTTTCCTGGGAATTGGGCATTCCGACAGGTGACCAATATCTTTTTATGGACGTTCATTTACTTGTCAAACCAGGGGACGTAAACTTTAAATGGCACAGAAAAATATATGCACTAAGAACTAGTTTCAGTCAAAACTTAACGGAAATAAATACTGGAAATGAATTCTATCTATGCTATAGGAAGGTAATGCTATCTATGAATTCTATCTATGCTATAGGAAGGTAATTCTATCTATGCTATAGGAAGGTAATGCAAAGTTCTTTAACTCAACTATGCTTCAATTAAAATAGAAACAATAACAACTACGACTGAATCACAAACTATGAACTGGCCTTATGCTGCAGGAACAGGCACAAGGATGGATTCTCTATGCTACAGGAGCAGTACAAGACTGAGTTTGTATGAAAACTTCAAAGATGAAAGCTAACTGATGATCAATAGAAAAGAAAAACTAACTAACTAGCTATAGATACTTACTAAGTGGGCCCCCTTAGCAAGCATCTACCAATTACATAGATGCTAAACTCATAACTTCATCAAACTTTATTCATGAAAACAGAATGGTATACATTGCTTTGTTGATATGGAAACTAAGAAACTCTGTCTCTTGTCAAACAGATTATGCTTTTCATTATCATACTGATTCTTACATGATATCTGCTATCACTATGCTTCTATATTACTCTAACAGTCATCTCTTACTCACTCGCGTAGGAGTATTTTATTTTTAAATCAGAAGAACGACTAACTAACCCTATCAAAGAAAGACGTGGAAGTAAAGTGTATCCCAGAATCAAGGAACAAACTTCATAAATGAATTTATGCGTTCAACCCAATCCAGAGAGAATCTAGCACTCCACTCTTTCTAGACTGACTATCATTAAAAGTATTTCCCAATGGTTTTGGTCAAAGAGTCTTCGCTAGAGCTTCCTCAAAGTCATGTAGGAAATGGACTTTATTGCAAGGCCGAGATCGGTTACACTTGACTCGATCATTCTTCAACAACCTATAAAACAAAAGGTAATAGATGCAAAGGAAAAGGCGTATGGCACATACATGATATCTGTTCATTAATCACACATTTAAATCTATTTCATCATTCAAAAACTGTATGCAATATACCAATCATTTAGGGAGTCAACGGGGCAATAAATGTAATCAAGTCAACACAATAAGCTGCAGGAATATGAAAATATTATGCTACAGGATATCCCCATAAAAGGTTTCAACAAAGTTTAATCAGCCACAAAATAAAAAAAAGTAAAGATATTAAGAGTCCATCATAATATCCAAACTATGAGCATATTTTAAGCTCATCATTCTACCCCCTACTTAGCCCAATGCTGGTCCTCCAGCATTAACTTTCCTGGTGGTTTCCCTGAAGTCAGTGGTTGCTGCATGACTCTAAAATGGATTTCCAAACCTGTAATAAAATCCTCTAAAATCCTGACACCTTTCATACCTTCGGTCTTCTAAATCATCATTAAGATTTGTAGCCTGGTAAGGATAGAGGGGCCACCTTGGCACATGAGGTCTGAATGTTAATGGCAACAATAGTTCAAATCTCGTTTGAAGTCCCAATTGTATTTATCTACTTGATATTTTAAGACCTGCCATGAAATTTAGGGGACTGTGAGGTTCGAACCTTCTTAATCCAGCAGTTAATCTTTCCCATCTTTTCTCATTTCTGGTATATGCTAGTCTCCAAAATGAATATTTTTGTGCCTGAAATTCATCATATACATGTTTCCAGATATCAAATATCTTCTCTCTGGCTGTAACATTATTAATGCCATATGTCAGAGCAAACCAATCTTTCAGCATTACATGGGGGTTTGAACTTTGAGAGCATAATGGAACAGGCTCAGTTTTCTCAGCTTCCTCATATGTTTCCCACTGCCTACCATAATTAGCTTCATTTTCTGCCCATGACATAAATGCTCTCAAATGAATATCACCAATATACAGAAGAGGATTCCATTCTGTTTCAAATGGAATTAAAAAGCCATGCAAATAGAATTCACACAGAGAGTTTCTTAACCAATTAGGGGCTACCTGGTATGCTTCGTAAAATTATTTGGTAGTGTGAAGTATAGGATCTTGGTTTTTGGAAATTCTCGTCAATTGGAACCATAAAAACTGTTCCTTAAGACACAAAGCATAAAATCTGGGTGGTGGTCTGCATTCCATAATCTGATCAGTTACTTTTAACATTTTATCCATTTTTGCTTTTAACTCAACAATTTCCTATTTTTGACTTTCAATTTCCTTTTTCAATTTCTTCCTTTCTACTTCCCATAGACTTTGTTGCATGTTAGTCTGGGCTATGTGTCAGAAAGTCATGGTTTGTAATGTAACTGGTTCCCAATTAGCTTTAACATATTCCAAAAACTCAATTAAAAACTTCTTCTTATAAACAACAATGGCTTTGCAAGTTGCAGGGTTAAATGTAACTTCACTAGGCACATTCAATTGTTCAGTTTATTCTTGCTCTGGCTACAAGATAAATTCAGGTTACTGCAGTGGAGAAGGTTGTGCTTCCTCTGAAAATTGCATAGCAGCGGTAGCCAAGTCATCAAGATTTGGTAACCCTTGCTCATTATGCTCCATTTATTTTGTCTCAACTTGTTCCTGTTTAGGAACAAATGAAATTTGTGCAGCATTTTTGGACACATTCAGAGAGACATCAAATTCAAACCCTTCTGAAATTACAATAACCTCTGGTTGAGGTAAGGCAGGGGAGGTCTTAGATTGTTTCCTTGTGGAAACTCTTCTTGACATTGGTGCGGCTGCAGGAGATGTGCTGGTAGCCTTTCTCTTTCAGGTCTGCTTAGAGGGTTCTTCCCTGCTAGAGGATGATGGTGAACTGGAGTTAGCAACAGGTGTTGCTGTAGGAGAGATGGTTGCAATGGAAGGTGTTGCAAGAGAAGAGCATTGCCTTTTCTGCGAACTAGGGTCAGACTTTGGGGTTTGTTCTACCCTAGACGACTCACCTGCCTTTGTTTTTCCCTTCTCTCTCCTAGTGGTGGACCTAGTTTGTACCCTATCAGAGGATTTAGGTGTGAAAACTGTAGGACTAGGTGCTACAGGAGTGGATGACCCCTACCCTGTTCTATTGGTAGATGTAATTTCTTTCTTCTTTTTCCGAGGCCGTGGGGTAAGTACCCTAGGGGGTTGTGGAATTTTCAAGCTCTTTTGGGCAACGAATTGTTGCCAGGAAAGAGGTGAGACATCTCTTAAAGAGCACTCAATCCGTAATTTGATAAGGCCATGGTGAGTAACAGAATTATCTTTCCCCTATTGGGTTCTGTGGGCACTTTGTTCTAGAAATTTTAACAGAAAATTCAAAACATTTACAACTAACCCATGCCTCATATGGCTTAATAATTTGAAATGATGAGAATGCAGGTAGGAGAAATGGCCTTCACAGGTCAAATACCTGATTATGTAAGTAGCATATTTTGAATAAGGAGGCAATGATACCCGCTTGCATCCATGCTTGGAGACTTCCAAAGGTCCATCAGTGGGCATTGAAAACTCATCCCTTGCAGTGGCAACATCTGAAGAAAAATTTTCTCCAATGGCTAGAAGCCCGGTTACTTCAGCGATTCTATCTTCAGTTGCAACAACCGTTAGACCCCATACAGTAGCTTCCCCTTCAAAAAGGGTTCTCAAAAATTCTCATGTAGCCTCCTCATCAAAAGCATTTAAACTCAAAAAATAATTCAACCATCCACAGAGGCTGAATGTGTGGACTGTTTGAGGATTTTGCAACAATAATTCATGAGCTACAGACTCATGTCGCACCAGGTGAGCACCCATGTTTACATTTTCCCTTTAGCTGAACTCAATTCCCTACTGAAAATTCAAAATTCTCTGTTTCCCTTTCTGCTTTTGTTTTTCTTCTATCATGCCATCACATTTCCTTCTTTTCCAAAAATGAGCTTTTTGAACAAGCAATCTTAATTGTAGTTTACAAGAAAAATATGCAATAAAAAAGGACATGCGATCATATTTGGAAAGTACCAGCAAAGCATTAAAGAAAGGTTATTTGTGCAGTTATGGCAGCGGCAAAAAGACAAGTTTTAAAAGGTGGATTACCCCACCCCCTACTTAGAGTATGACATGTGTCCTCACATGTACTAAAGAATAGGCAGAGATTTTGTAATAATAACTGGTACTGTCATAGCAGTAAATGAATAGAATAAAATAAATCAAATATGTGATAAGAAAAGATATGGCGTACCTTTGATAATTGCACGTACGTGTGAAGAAAGATGACAGCGTCTGCATGAATTGATAGTTGGGAATAATATCTTAATTAAGGGTGGTGTGGACAGATGAAGTGGATGGGTGACGTGGGCGGACGAGATGAACGAATGGAATGGATGGATGGGATGGATGGATGGAAGATAAAGAAGTGAGATGGGGGCGATTAATGAAAATGGAGAAAAAGGGTTTCCTTTTAAAAAGAAAACCTTTATTATGGGCATGCTTTTTCAAAATTATGGTGAAGCTGCAGGAGAAAGGCTAAAGCCTTCGGCTATAGGAAGAGTAGCAGGAGGAACCTGAACAAACTGCTGCATGAATTCTTCATTTGAAACTGGTTTATGGTACAACCAGAGTCGGTGGCCATTAACTAGCAATTTGAAGCAGACTGGATCAATTGTCACTAGCTGTACAGCTCTGTTGTTGAACACATTTTCAACTTCATATGGGCCAAGCTAGCGTGTTGTTAGCTTACCCTAGTTTTCTTGATATCTGAAATAATATAACAGAGCCCAATCTCCAGCAGAAAATTTTATGGTTTTGATGTGTTGATTATGCCATTTTTTCCATTGTTGTTTGAATGCTTCTATCTCCTGTAGGGTGGCTTTCCTCATTTTGTCTAAAGCATTTAACTACAGGAGAGGGTCCTTCTATACTGTAGATATTTCCATATTGAGTTTAAGAGTTGTCCTCAAAGTTTTTTGCTCAAATTGAATGGGTAGCATGGCTGTTTTCCCATAAAGCAGCTCAAAAGGTGTAAACCTAGTTGTTGTCTTCCATGTAGTTTTATAGGCCCAAACTGCTTCAGGAAGTCTGCTACTCTAATCTTTTCTATGGATCTGTACTATCTTTGTGAGGATCACCTCAATTTCCCTATTTGTTACCTCTTCTTGACCACTGGCTTGAGGATGATAGGGGCTGGACTTTCTATGTTTGATTTTATAGTCATTCATTAGTGCAGTTATCAGATTCGATGTGAACTGAGCTCCCTGATCAGTTACAAGCTCTCTGGGAACTCCAAATCTAGTGAAAATTTGTTCATATAGAAATTCAGCAACTTTTTTATCTCGAGCATGAGTCATAGCTTTTACCTTGACCCATTTTGTGACATAATCCGTGCAAACTAGAATGTATGACTTGCCATTTGATGGTGGATCAATTGGTCCCACAAAATCCATTCCCCATTTATCAAAAGGGGTGACTATTACCTATGGATATAATGGCATTTCATCAGACTTGGTTGGTCTTCCCATATGCTGGCATCTGTCACACTTCCTTGTATAGGCCACAACATCCTTGTGTAGTGTTGGCTAGTAGTACCCTGTTGTAAGAACCTTCATTGATGTTCTTTTTGCTGCAAAATGTCCCCCACATGGTTCATCATGGCAAGCATGCAAGATATCATAAGTCTCATCTTCTCTTACATATCTTCGCATCACTTGATCAGGTCCAGTATAAAATAGACAATTTGCAATCCATGAAAAATTAAAACTTTTTATATTAACAAATTTTCTTTTGGGGAAAAGTGAGCTGGTATTCTGTTTGCTACTAGATAATTGGAAATGTCTGCATACTATGGAGTATGTGCAACAATGGAGAACAAGTGTTCATCTGGGAACCTATCATCAATAACCTCGTGTTTAACAGGTGTAGCTAATTGGAGTCTTGATAAAAAGTTAGCTACAACATTAGCTCTTCCTAGTTTGTCAATGATTGTAATGTCAAATTCTTGTAACAATAGGAGCCATCATGCCAATCTACCAGAAATGGCAGGTTTGTTCATCAGATACTTGATTGCTGCATGGTCAGTATGGAAAAATATCTGATAACCTATGACATAATGCCTAAATTTATTTAAAGCACACACTAATGCAAGCAATTCCTTTTCTATAACAGTATAATTGAGCTCAGGACCTTGAAGGTTTTTGCTAATAAAGTAAATAGCATGCTCAATTGAATTTTCTTTTTGACTTAAAACTGCTCCTATACCAAAATCAAATGCATCAGCATGTATGTGAAAAGGAAAATTCCATTTTGGACCTTGAAGAACAGGGGCTTTAGTAAGCAAGTCCTTTAGTTGCAGGAAATATTTTTCACAAGCTTTTGTCCACTCAAATTGAGAATCCTTTGTTAACAAGGCATAAAGTGGGCTGACAATTTTGCTGAAATCTTTTATAAACCTTCTATAATACCCTGCATGGCAAAGGAAACTTCTGACATCTTTTTATTTTGCAGGAGTTTGTAAATTCTGAATTACTTCAATTTTAGTAGGGTTGGCCTGAATTCCATTCTTTGAAACATGATGACCTAGAAAAATACCTTCTTCCATCACTAGAAAACACTTTTCACTGTTTAGAGACAAATTTTGCTCTCTGCACCTTTTCAATACCTTTTTTAAATTCATGAGTGCTTCTTCAAATGTGACTCCATAGGTAGTGAAATCATCCATATAAATCTCCATATAGTCATGAGATATATCAGCAAAGATACTAATTACTGCTCTCTGGAATGTTGCTGGTGCATTGCATAGACCAAAAGGCAAGATGGAATAAGCAAATGTTCCCCATGGACAGGTAAAAGTGGTCTTATCTTGATCTTCAGGGGCAATTTTTATCTGATTGTATCCATTGTAACCATCCAAAAAGGAAAAATATCTTTTGCCAGACAGTGAGTCTAATACTTGGTCTACAAAAGCTAATGGGAAGTGATTTTTTTTAGTGGCATTGTTCAACTCTTTGTAATCTACACACACTCTCCATTTTCCACCTTTCTTGGGGACAATAACTAATGGAGAAACCCATTGACTGTCAAAGATTGGATAAATAAAACCAGCATCAAGCAACTTTTGAAGTTCACTTTTAACTATTTCTCTAAGTGTTGGATTTACTCTTCTTTGAGGTTGCCTAACTGGTGAACAATCTTCTTTGATATATATCTTATGAGTACAAACTCGAGGATCTATTCCTTGCATGTCCCCATATTCCCATGCAAAAGCTTTATGCTGATCTTGTAGCATTTTTAATAAGTCAACCTCCTGAGATTGTGACAACTTGCTATTGACATTCAAACAATGACCTGAAGACAATTCTATCTACTTAGTGAAATTACTCATAGAATCTACAGGTAATGTTTGTACCTCTTGTGGAAGCAAGTTATGAAAAATTGCTGGAAGTTTAGACAGTGAGTTCTCAGAATTTGGTTGTTGCAGGAAACATTGTAGATGGTTGCTACTTGGATCAGATGAACTACCCGTATAAGAGTTGTACTATAGAATTTGAAAAAGCAAAGCATCCTCACTCTGAAGTTGTGAGAATGGATTATTTTGAAGCATCATTAATTGAGCCAAAGAATTGGCTTCTTCAGTTTCTTCCCCTACATCTGGCCAAACAAGTTGGGACAGATCTGGTTGAGGTCTAGCAGGCAGATACAAGGCCAATTTCTTTGTGGACTGTCCATCAGAAATGGTCATATCTCCAGAATGACATCCTATAAAAGCATCAGCAGTTGCTAACCATGGTCTACCAAGGATAACTAGATACCCTCCTAAAGTTGCTTTAACTGATAATATTGTGAAATCAACAGGATACTCCCAGGATTCAAGAGTGACAATTACATCTTCCACTATCCCATCAGGTTTAACTGTGGAGCTATCTGCAAGCTGCAGAACTATGGGTGTAGACCTAATATTTGAAATTTTCAAGGAGTCCATAGTATGCTTTGTCATAACATTAATGGCAACACCTAAATCAATCAAAACATTTTTTACAACTTGGCCATTTATATGTATCTGCACTACAAGACTTCCAGGGTCAATATACTTTGGAATGACTGCATTTCCCAACATTATATCAGCTAGTTTCCCTAAGACATGAATTGTTTGGGGATCATTTTTCTTCCGTCCAGAATTTTTCAAATAGGCTTCTTTAATAGCTTTTCCAAAAATGAGAAGATTTTTAATAGCCTGAAATAAGGGGATTTGAATTTGTACATGCTTGAGTTGATCCAAAATGTCAAAAGTGGGTTCTTCATGGATTTAAATGTAGTATTTTGCAACCTCTGAGGAAAAGGTGGGTTGTCTTGTCTTTGCAAAATAGTCTCCTTAGAAACCATATCAGGTATAGATATATGCTCAGTAGGAACAATAGGTGTAGTAGATTCTTCAAGGGGAGAATCTGCTATTTTAGTAATTAGAGGTAGTTTTGGAGCAGGTAGAGTAGTTCTAGACTTCAAATGGATGTCATTAACGTTTAAGGCATAAGCTTGATATTGGTTTGCTTCGGTAAGATGCGCAAGTCGCTGTGGCTGCTGCTGTTGCTTATTATTGGGATTTTGCAATGGCTGGGTAGGCATAAGTGTTTCCTTCAGAGGTCTAGTATTTGTGGTAGTTGTTGCAGGAGGCGGCATGATGACCTGTGGTTGTGGCTGTGGAAGTTGCAGGAATCTAGGGGACTGGTTTTGCCATTGCTGAGGGCCTCTCCATTAAGGATTTTACTACCAATTTCCTGAAGGTGGGGTCCATTGCCCTTGTAGTTGCTGCCAACCTCTTTGAGGAGATTATCATTGTGGGTTCTAATAATTGGGCGAACTTGGTTGAGGTGGATTCCAGAGTGGTGGTGGTCCATATGCATGTTGCCATTGGTTATTATAGCCAGAATAAGGATTACCAAAAGTTAAAGGATCTTGAGGCATACCTTGTCTTTGGGCCCATGGTCTCCTTTGTGCAATAAAGAACAGTTGATTATCATCACCTTCTACTGGCTTAAAGTCAGTAGGTAGTTGCCTAGCTTCCAAATTAGCCACCATCTTGCATCTGCAGTCACACTTCTTTTGTCTATAGTATGGAAAGAACTCAGCCAAAACTGCCTCAGCTTCCTCATGTTTCTTCTAAGCTTGCATAGTGTCCAGTTGTGTAGCCATATTATTAATGATGTCCTGCTTGAAGTCATATAGAAAATTTGTTATCTCCATCTGGGAAACTCCACCAGAAGAAGACTTCCCCACTATAGCATGATGACCTCAACCCTTCTTAACTATTGCTCGAGAGTAGTTAAGACATATTTTCTTTATATCATCCCAAGGCAGTTGGGTTATATCACCTCCTCCCATCAGGTCTAGGGCATCTATATAGGCATCACTGATTCCCCTTAGAAAGAGTAGTTTCTGAGAGTCTTCGTTGAGAGTATGGTTTGAGTTCCTTTTTAGTGAAAACAAAAATCTGAAAATATAATCTTCTAGACTTTCATCCTCCTTCTCTTGAATTCAGAATATGTTATCACCTTTGCTGGCACTCTTACAATATTCCTTATACTTTTCAAGGAATTTCTTCTGCATAGCTTCCCAACTATCTACAATGCCTCTTCCCAGACTCATGAACCATCTGAGAGGTCCTTCCTTCAAGGTGGAAGGAAATAACTTTAGTTTATGAGCGTCTATGTTGTAGTCATAACTACGATAGAGGACATCAAATTCAAACAGAAAAGTTTCTGGGTCCTCTGTAACCAGGCCATAAAATTTTGGAAGCAAGGAAGAGGGAATGTTTTTAAGATTGTCAGTATCTCTTTGGGGAACAGTGGGAAACTCAAATGCAGGAGGTGGATTATTAGGTGGATTATTTGCCATGTTTGGTTGCTGGAATAACAGAGTGAATGGATTTTCCTCAGGTTCATTGTCAGCTAGGTCAAATGGTAGTTCAATAAACAGATTTTCAGGGAGGAACCTTCCCACTGTGTCTCTTCTTCTTCTATGCATGCAATACGGTGAGTGGTGGCTTGAAAGATTTTGAAAATTTTTGACTAACAAACTAGACTAATGCTAAAAATGACTTCTAACAAATTCCTAGCTGGACACCATCCCTAGCAATGGCGCCAAAAATGGTCGCACCTATAAAAGGATATGAAAATCACAGTAAAACATTTCCTGGGAATTGGGCATTCTGACAGGTGACCAATATCTTTTTATGGACGTTCATTTACTTGTAAAACCAGGGGATGTAAACTTTAAATGGCTTGACAAAATATATGCACTACGAACTAGTTTCAGTCAAAACTTAGCAGAAATAAATACTGGAAAGGAATTCTATCTATGCTATAGGAAAGTAATGCAAAGTTCTTTAACTCAACTATGCTTCGATTAAAACATAAACCATAATAGCTACGACTGAAGCAAAAACTATGAACTGGCCTTATGCTGCAGGAACAGGCACAGGGATGGATTCTCTATGCTGCAGGAGCAGTGCAAGACTGAGTTTGTATGAAAACTTCAAAGATGAAAGCTAACTGATGATCAACAGAAAAGAAAAACTAACTAACTAGCTACAGATACTTACTAAGTGGGCCCCCTTAGCAAGCATCTACCGATTACACAGATGCTAAACTCAGAACTTCATCAAACTTTATTCATGAAAACAAAATGGTATACATTGCTTTGTTGATATGGAAACTAACAACAAACTCTATCTCTTGTCAAACAGATTCTGCTTTTCATTATCATACTGATTCTTACATGATATATGCTATCACTATGCTTCTATCTTACTCTAACTATCATCTCTTACTCACTCACGCAGGAGGAGTATTTTATTTTTAAATCAGAAGAATGACTAACTAACCCTATCAAAGAAAGACGTGGAAGTAAAGTGTATCCCAGAATCAAGGAACAAACTTCATAAATGAATTTATGCGTTCAACCTGATCCAGAGAGAATCTAGCGCTCCACTCTTTCCATATTGACTGTCATTAAAAATCTTTCCCAACAGTTTCGGTCAAAGAGTCTTCACCGGAGCTTCCTCGAAGTTGTGCAAGAAATGGACTTTACTGCAAGGCCGAGATCGGCTGCGCTCGACTCGATCATTCTTCAACAACCTGTGAAATAAAAGGTAACAGATGTGAAGGAAAAGGTGTATGACACATACATGATATCCGTTCATTAATCACACATTTAAATCTATTTCATCATTCAAAAACTGTATGCAATATACCAGTCATTTAGGGAGTCAACGAGGCAATAAATGTAATCAACTCAACACAATAAGCTACAGGAATATGAAAATATTAGGCTATAGGATATCCCCATAAAAGGTTTCAACAAAGTTTAATCAGCCACAAAATAACAAAAGTAAAGATAGTAAGAGCCCATCATAATATCCAAACTATGAGCATATTTTAAGCTCATCAAATGGCTTGGCCACATAGGTGATTTTGGGCTCTTCCTCTTTTTCTAGATTAACTTCTTGTGTCTCCTTGATTAGAATGGAAGACTGTTTAGATAAATGAGCTCCAACAAGGGGAATATGAGCATCGCTATCCTCCAATGCCTCATCAAGGTTTTCACTATTAGATACACCCTTTATTTTTACTTTTGATGAGTCAAAAAGTTCCTTGGGGAGGTTTTCACTAGGTGACTCTTTTTTCTTTTGCAGTTTGGTGTTCATCTTCCCCCAATCCCATGATATGTACATAAGCATCCTCTAAAGGAAAGATGTGTATAGGTACGCTCCCTCATAGGTCCCAATGAATGAGGTCGAGGTGATGGAGGGAAAGGCTGATGGAAAAGATGAATGTGGAATCAAAGAGGGAAGGGAGGTTAACATCATTGTATGAGGGTATGATGGCTTCTTCTTTAGGTATGTCTTCAAGGAAGTTGTTATTTGAGTTGACATTGTTTGAGGTGCTAGTGGATGGTGTGGGACCCTTTTTCTTTTTGTCATAGTCTAAGCCCACATTTTTAGGTCACACAAGTGTCTCAATGGGTTGTAATATTGCATGTTCCTCTACACCAAGTCCTCCCCCTTGATAGTTTTTGCTAACTTTGATGCATACGATAAGCCTTTTGGAAGTATTCAATGAGAGGATGCGAGTGCTCAAGTTCTTCTATGTAAACCCATTGACTGCTGTCCTCATCTGTCAGAGATTGTTGTGTTCGTCGGGATTGGAAGGTGGTAGAACCCATGTTCTTATAACTAAAGGTTGGTTGTAGGTGCGAGGAGATGGAGACATGGTGGTCACATTAAGGGATATACACATCTCATATTCTCCATAGCCTTTGTCAATGATCTGGAACTTGGTAACAGTGGATCCAGATGTAGTGGATTGAGTGGATGAAATGTTGGATGATGAATTGGAGGATGGATTGGAAGATGATGCCTAAGAATCCCTCACTTCTACTCTTGGACAATATTAGGAGTGGGGGAATTAAGCTTCTAGAGCATGATAGTACTCAAAAATTAGAGGATCTACATGGATGGTTACTTTGACCCCATTGTATGGGAACTTTAGGAGATGGTGATAGGTGGATGGAATGGCCTGCATGGCATGGATCCATGGTCAACCAAGTAGAAGGTTGTATGGAAAATCCAGATCAAGGATGTGGCATGTGGAGTATTGCACAACGGGGCCAATTTGAATAGGAAGACAAATAATACCTTCTGGGTTGCTTTCTACATTATCATATACCTTTATTGTAATGGTCTATTTATCTAGGTCAGTTCATGAGTATATCCTACCTATTTTATGAACTTTAATGCACATAGATTGAGGGAAAAGCCATTATCTACCAAGACCCATTTCACCTTATGGCAGATAACAATAACCTCAATTTGTAAGACATGGTTATGGGATGAATCGATCGATGACACATTAGGGGAAATCTACATAAAAAATGGGCCTCCTAAGGAACTCTAAAAAATTGTTTTTATCTCATATAATACAAATTATTTAAATATAAAAAATATAAATTAATTAACTACATGAGTTAAGTGGGGACACATGTTTCTATTATAATTCCTTAAAAATTGAAGTCCATGATTTTTTAAAAGTGGTAACATATATTTCTAGTATAATTTATTAAGACAGTCAAGTTCATTTTCTTTTTTTGATTATTTGTTTTTATTTAAAAAGTGGCAAAGTAAAAGTAACTTTAGATATTTTATTTTTTACTTAGTATTTTATTTTTTATATATATGATTTTATAAATTTAAATTTTTTATGTTATGTACTTTATTTAAATAAACATGTTTATAGGTTTTATAATAGTATATTTATATTTAAAAATGTATGTTGAGGGATATCCTTTTTTCCATAGTCTCTTTGATTTTCTCATTTTCTTTCCTTTGCAATTTTTTTTGGTTTTTAATTTTTAATTTTTCTAATTATTTTTTCCATAGTTTCACGATTTTCTCTAATTTTTTCTCCTTCCAATAGTTTCCAATTTATTTTTTGATTTTTTTAATTTATTCCAATTTATTTGGTTCATAGTTTTTGTGAGAACAATTTTTAATTTCTTTTATTTTTATTTTATTTTATTTTTGCTATATATTTACACGAAGATTGTAGAGTATATTTTATTTTATACTTAATATTTTATTTTATATAAATTTTATATATTAGATCAAATTTCATATTATAGATTTAGATTTATTATTTTAAATATGTTTATAACAAGTTTAATAATTATGTCGATAGGCATTCTACAGGTGGAGATGAGAGCACTCATTTTGTTTGTGTAAATATATAAAAAAAATAAAAATAGAAAACCAAGAACAAAATTAGAAAAAATAAGAACCAAAAAAGAAATTAGAAATGGTTGAAGCATAAAACTAGAGAAAAAAAAAATGAAACTAATGGAAAAAATATTTGAAAGTGCGAAAAATAAAAATAAAAAGAAAAATTAGAAAATTTAAGGGAAAAAAAAAGCATGGAAAAAACTTGAGAAGATGTGTTTGCCATATTTAGATATATTTTTTAAAATATAAATATGCTAGTTTTAAATATAATTAGATTTATGATGAAGGTTTTAAACTATATAAAATTTAAATAAGTGGAGAGAAAAAAATGAGGGAAGAATTTGTACTGTATTTAAAGATATTTTTTAAAATATAAATATACTTAGATTTATGATGAAGTTTTTGAACTATATAAAATTTAAATAAATGGAGAGAAAAATTTGAGGGAAAAATTTGATGTCAAATTGTGGAGAGAATAATTTGTACCATATTTAGATATATTTTTTAAAATATAAATATACTAGTTTTAAATATACTTAGATTTGTGATGAAGTTTTTGAACTACATAAAATTTAAATAAGTGGAGAGAAAAAATTGAGGGAAAAATTTGGTGTCAAGTTGTGGAGGGAATAATTTGTACCATATTTAGATATATTTTTTAAAATATAAATATACTATTTTTAAATATAATTAGATTTATAATGAAATTTTTGAATTATATAAAATTTAAATAAGTGGAGAGAAAAAATTGAGGGAAAAATTTGAGGTTGAATTTACAATATCTATTTATTTAAACTTTCAAAACAATATTGTTCTAATTATTTGGATAAAGTACAAACAAATTAGAAAACAAAAAGGTGAGCAAGATTTTTCTTTTTATTTTAATAATTATTTCATTTGAACTTTTAAGAGTATTTTGAATAATTTCATTACAACTTATTCAATCTTTTTCAAAATAATTTTAATACAACTTCTTTAGAATAATCTCCATATGATGTCATAGAATGATTGAAATATTTTTTGTTGTATAATAGACAGATAAAATTTTAAAGAAGTGAAAAATGAAGAAGAATTCATATATGTTGCGCGTGGAGTTGGATGAAGAAATGCAGACATATCCGAAATGAAATATAGTGAAGAATTATAATATACATGTAAACAATTTGAGAATATTGGGAAAAAAGCATATAGATATATGGGCTAAGGGAAATATGTATCCTCTTGATCCTAAAAATAATGATTATCCTAAGTTTGATACTATTACTAGGCTTATAAAATTTGTATGCAATGGGGAAAATGGATTGTTAGGGTATTGCAAGAGGCTTGAAGGAAATCAAGAAAAAAATGAGAAAAAAATAAATTTTGTAGAAAATAAGATGCATGAAATGGATAATACAGTCTCTATTTTAGTTGAAGTGAACAAGAGGTTAGAACATAAGTCTATTGAACATTGGAAAGTTTGAAATACAATGTTTCAAGAAATCCCATTATTGGAGAAGGAGAATGAGGATTTGAAGTTCAAAGTTGAAGCTCTCAATAAAACTATTAGAAAAATGAAGATAACTCCTGTAGGAGGAAGGATGAGAATCAAAAAGTTAAATAATATTTTGTCTCTACTATCTTCAGGTGGTGGTTTCAAAAAGAGAGTTGAAGCTATGAAAAGTATAATTGATTCTACAAAAATTGAGAGAACTGTAAATAGAAGCCATAACTTAGCCTCACTTTTGAAGAGTTTATTTTAAAAAGATGAGACATTGGCAATGCTTCATCAACCTCAATGTGCTACATTAAGAAAAGATTTGGTTGATGAGATAATAAAAGATTTATCATGTTCAATTAATTCTAATGATGTGCAAGGAGCATGTGACAATGCAAGAATTAGTAGGAGGGGATATAAATAAATTTTAAGGCATTACATAATGGAATATTAAATGCTACGATCACAAAGGTATTTTGGCCTCACCCATCTCATGTTAGAGTGGAAAGGTCTAATAGGAACAAAGAAGTTCAAGGTTTTGTTGGAAATATGTTTCACATCCAAGCATCAAAGGATAATTCTCAAAGGAAATGACAAACACATATTGGAAGGGAAGTCTCAATTACTTTAAATTCAACAAACAATGTTTGGTTTGAAGCTGAATTTTTTTTACAAGCTATAGTAAGGTATTATGATATTTCAGTGGAGAGGGAAAATGGAGAACTTGTATTTGTCTAGAAATTAGATGAGATGGAATTCATAAACAATGTCAAGTATGAAAGAGTGTCAATTACTCTAATGAATAGAGCATTAAATCCAAATATTCGTGTTACTGATGAAACATATTTTCCTATACAATCAAAGAATCACATTTGGTGGCTTGGCCTATTTAGAGTAAATAAGGAATGTTATGAATATCCAAAATGGGTTTTTGAGAAAACTAAGATACCATCCATGATTTCCTCTCATATTGATGAGAGAGAGATTGTATGTTGGTGGGTATGGATCATATAATGTTGAATGAAATATGGCTACTGATTTGAAAACATTGAAATGCATGTATAATATCAGTCATGGAGCAAATGCAAAGCATAGTTGCATTTATTGCATGCATTCTCGAGACAAGTCAAAAGAATTAAATGGAAGATTTTGGAAAGGTATATTAAGTTGTGACCAAGGATTACACCCTAATAGAGATGAATTTGATCCAAATTTAAATACAATTCTCCAAATTCCACTCAAAAGAGTACACATATGAACTCTTCATGTTTTTGTAAGAATAATTGATAAACTTGTTTATTTATAAATTTTATTTGCATGGAACAAAAAGCCAAAAGAGGAGGTAGAAAAATCGATTAAATCAATTGAAAGGGTATTGTCAGATACAAGGCTGCATGGAGGTAATGTTCATATTGAAAAAGACATGAAATGTTCAGGGCCTCGTTGTAATGTTCCATTGAAGCCATCAATGGGACGTGATAAGGCTCAGCATTTTATTAAAAAGTTAGAATACCAAAAAAGTAGAAGGGGTCAATGGGAAATATATAAGGATCTGATCAATGTAGAGGATGATCGAAATGAAAAAGGTTCCTCTTAGCTAAGTAAAATAAAGGCATGGAGTTCATTATCATCTTTGTTCCCTTTGATGAACAAGGAAAGATTCATTGAAGGTGATGATAAACAATTTATTGAAGTTGTAACAAAGTTTACAAAGGATTTTCTTCTAGCATGTGGAGAAACTGAAATCACTCATTACATGGTAAGAATTCATATGATTTTTCAATTTATTATATTTTTTATATAAATAATCTAGTGTAATTTGTACTAGGTTCTAATTACTTTCTTTTCCCTTGATGTTTTTCAACACAGTCTCTATGCACATGGTCCTTGGTTTGCTAAAGAGTATGGAAGCTTGAGCATTTGGAATACATAGGAAATGAAGAAGTCTCATAAGCTAGCAAGGATTGCTTATCATAGGTCTACTCAACATGGTGGAGGATTAGTACTATCTAACCCAATGATCCAAATGAGTCACCGGTTCTATAGGCACATGCTTTATAGACTTAACCAAAAGAAAAAAACTTACAAGTATGAATAGTATTGATGGTTTTGTAAGAGAAGTCAATGCAAGATGAAAGAGAAGAAGAAGAGAATAATATAATCTTTAATGAATGTCCCTACCCTTTAATGGGTTACTGCCACTAAAAATATGCTTATTGCAAATGTTTTAACCTTATAGATGTATGGTTGAAAACAAAGACATTGCACACAATTGTTATACATGTTTGAAAGACTGTTGTCATATTTTTGAAAACTTGGTTTAAATGATGACAAAATCCTATTGATCTTAGGTGCTTTTTGATGATAAACACCACAGTAGAAGTTTAAATGTTTAATGAATATTGTTGTAAGTCACAATAAAATACCTCTTCAATAATAAAATTCACTCGTGATATAATGGAAATTCCCAAACTAAATTTGCTACTAATATCTGATGAAAATTATTTATAATTGAGTCACTCTTGACAAAGATTGATAAGGAATTTGCTAAAAGGAATGAATTAAGATCACTACTTTGTTGATTTTCAAATACACCCTACTGAATACAAAGCACATAATTATGTTGGAAAAATAAAATTTTGTTGCACTTTTAGCATTTATTATTTTTATTCTTCCATGACCTACTATTTTGGATTTTTGCTTTGTTTAAAACCTGAATTGAGTTTTCTTTTAGGCACCCCCTCTATACATAGATGATTTCTTTCCATATGCATGTCAACTATAATAGGCAAGACACACCAATGTTAGGTTCATAAAATAGGTTCTTCAAGTTTAGAGGCAATGTCAATGCTTTACCTCGTTAATGAGGTGACAAATCAACCAAATGATTTTGATTGTATACAAAATCAGAGGTCCAACACTTGATACCTAACCAATGTCAATCTCATCATTCTTCTTGATCAGAAAATTCAATATAAACTTAACAATCTATTCATCCAAGCAACATGGTTACAACTTTCTTCAAACATCCATGCACTAGGCTTCAATATATCTTCAAAACTCTTAAAAAACTTTTTGAAAACTTTAAATCCTCATGTCAAAATAATAAATTAGACATAAGTAACTATATCAGATCCTTTCATACAATGATTATGAGCACAAAACTGTTAAAACACAAAATCACAGTTTAGGCAACTTTTACTATGCCAAGGGAGGGTTCTTATTGGTTATCATAGTTCTAATGCCTATCAACCATCAAAAATGAGTCATACATATTTCAATAGGTCTGAACCTACTTAAAGATTCATTTCCCAAGGTTCTTCTTATGGTTTTTACAAAACCCTTACCTCTAGCCTCTTGCTCCAAAAACACTGATTTCAGCCTAGGGCATCAAATATTTTTCCCAAAACTCTTCACCAACACCAGCCACTTGGAGAATTGTAAAGAACACTTTAAAATAGTCTTAAAAACCCAAAATTAGGAGAACCCATTTGTTAAAATGCAAGATATGAAGTTTTAATGCTCTTAGGTTACCCTAGGACAGGGTTATGGCAGTTTTCACCAAAATTGGTATATCTTCCTTAAAATTTAATGAATCAACCTATAACCACTTCCAAATTAAAGCTAACTCTCTCCTCTATCTATCCATGTAAGTTTCAAATTATGGTTCATGGGTATGTGTAGGATCATGATGGGCCAAAAAGTAGCAATATGATGGGTATGTGGCTGACGACTATTTTTTTACCCAAAATTGATGAAACGAAAAGGATTTTAAAGGAGATTCTCAGCTTTCCACCGATATAAATTATGTTTTACTTTGAATTTAATAAGTAATTATTATTCATTTTCTATTCAAATTATGACTAAAGTCCCGATTGATTGACTGAAAAACATCTATAGCTTTCAAAACATATCACATTTTTAATCCAAAACATGCATCACATTCTATGCTTCAGATACTATAGGATTAAAAAGGAAAATTGAATTTCATGAATTTTTGACCAAGTTAAGGTGGTCGGACATACTAGTTTTTATATTTTTAAAATGTTGTAATAAAAAAATCATAATTAATTATTTATTTGGAAAAAAGTTACAGAAAAATATGCATCACATTGGGGCATGAGTCCTCTAGTTATATCTAAAATCTTATAAGAAAATATTATTATTTTATTCTGGTTAGGGTGGTCAGACAGACACCTACTTCTTATTTTTTCCCTAAAATTTTAGTACCACTCAATTGAAATTTCAAATTTTCACCAAATAGATTTTATTTTCTTTTAAACAAACCTAGTAGTTTAGAAACTACATTCAATTTGCTACAGATTCTATTCTTACATATTTTTTAAATAAGATAGATAAGTTATTCAAATTTTTACGTCAACTTGCCTAACTCTGATTTTTCTAATTTTTTTTCCACTTAAGGGCCTATTTTTTCCATGATGATCTACACATACCCTCATCCATACAAAACCATACAAAATGTTGCTATGTGACTGTTACAAAGGAATCTAGAAAATTGCAGTTCATAAAATAACCATAACTCATTCAAAACTTGATGAAAATGAACCAAACAAAAATAAAATGAAACTAGATTCATTTATTCATATTTTACAATTATTTTCAAGCACGTATTGTACCATACCAGGACGTACTTAGCAAAACAATTTGACTATTACAGTGAAATTCTAGAAATGGCAACACTAATTTGATCATAACTTTTCTAAAACATTATGAAATTCACTTAAACAAAAATAAATAGAAAGATAATAATGTTATTCAAAATTTCCAATAACTTTTACGGTCATACTATATATTACAAAGCCGTACCAAATGAAAGAACAATCAGAACTATAAGAAAAACATAGTTTTGAGCATGCAAATTTGTTGTTTTTTTCATTCCAACTCTTCCCCACCTTGGAATTCATGCTTACAGGTTTTATTTATGCCCCTATAGTCAATTTTTCACCATAAATTGACCCACAACTACCTTTTACAACATTTTCAAAAAGTTGTCATAGCAACTTTGACAATTTTGACAACAATGTAGCAACTTTTGTATTATGACTTCATAGACCACCTAACAACCTAATACTGACTCAAAAACATATAAAATGGTCTTAATTGAAATTATTACATCAAATACAAGATGTTAAAGAATAATTTAATGAAATTTCCTCATGGAGGCATGAAATCCCAAGGTTCTCCTGCACAAAAACTCATTAGGGTCACATGCCCTATCATTGTATAGAAGGTTTAGGATATCTTTAGAGTATGTTTTTTAGATATTATGACAGTTGGAAACCACCCACCTATCAAGGAGGTAGTTGATAGTAGTTAAAATAATCTAGGAGTCAAATCAGGACATGCAATGTAAAGCAAGTCAATAACTACAAGGACTCTCTTCCTTAATGCACTCAAGGAGTTTTAGATAAGGGAGGTTTGAATCAGTAGATTTAACTAAAGTATGGATCAAAGAGTTTAAAAAAACTCTGGGACTATGAGAATAGTAAAAATAATTGAAAACATCTATTAGGCTTTAGGGTTTTGCTAAATAAACATATTCTATTGTCATTGTGATACAAAACAAGTTTGGTCTAGTCATACAAGACTATTTGACAGTGAAGCAGTGAATACAGAAAAAAGTTCTCTAACACCCTAGGCAATGATGGGATAGTGAATTTAGAGTAAGACAATGGTAAGAAGATTAAAAAGAAATCCAAACACCATCACCATGAGAGCAGCAACCTATAGGATTCAGATACCATAGAGTGTCAAGACATATGTCAATAAAGGATAGTCAACATAACAATATGTAGGGGCTTCTAAGGACATTTCACAGGTCTTTCATAGCATCAATGGTTGAATCTCTATTAGTAACATTCTAAGTGGTTACAAAGGTCTTAAAACTGGGTAGCAAACTACTTAATGTTATTGCAATCACATTTTCTTCATCCACTGTCTTTACAATTGCAAGAAATTGCTACACCATAACTATTAGTTTTAGTAGAAGGTTGGAAAAAGATCCTCATTTCTATCATCTTTGGTGAAAATACCAAACAAAATTCCCTCCCTCTATGTGATGTTAGGGTATGTGCAAGATCATGATGGGCCAAAAAGTGGCAATATGATGGGTATGTGGCTGACGACTATATTTTTACCCAAAATTGATGAAATGAAAAGGGTATTTAAAGGAGATTATCATATTTCCACTTATATAAATTATGCTTTACTTTGAATTTAATAAGTAATTATTATTCATTTTCTATTTAAATTATGACTAAAGTCCTAATTGATGGGTTGATTGAAAAACATCTATAGCTTTCAAATGGTATCACAGTTTTTGAATCAAAAACATGTGTCACATTCTATGTTTAACATCCTACAGGATTAAAAAGAGAAAAATTGAATTTCATGAAGTTTTGACCAAGTTAAGGTGGTCAGACATAAGAGTTTTTTATATTTTTAAAAATTTGTAATAAAAATTCATAATTAATTATTTACTTTGAAAAATTACAAAAAAATATGCATCACATCACGGCATGAGTCCTCTACTTATATCTAAAATATTATAAAAAATATTATCATTTTATTGTTGTTAGGGTGGTCAGACAAACACCTACTTATTATTTTTCCCCTAAAATTTAAGTACCACTGCATTGAAATGTCAAATTTTCACAAAATAGATTTTTTTTTAAACAAACCTAGTAGTTTAGAAACTACATTCCATTTTCTATAGATTCTATTCTTACATATTTTTGAAATAATATAGATAAGTTATTCAAATTTTTACGTCAAGTTGCCTAACTCTGATTTTTTTGAATTTTTTACCACTTAAGGGCCTATTTTTTCCATGATGATCCTGCACATACCCATTACATAGAAAGATTACAACCTATCTCATAAGTCACTTGCATTGCTAACACCACATAAATAAGAACAATAGAAAGAGAATATTCAAGCCAAGATAGAATTTTTGATGTTAGATAATGCAGCCAAAAGAAACATTGCTTTGGTGGAAAATGAAATGTCTCTTGTGTAGATGAAAGATTCTAAAAATGGCATATGTTTTGATAGTGATAGTATAAGTAAGCATCTTCAAAAGGATGATTCACCTAATGTACCTAATGGTTCTCTGCAAATTCTCACTTTGCTTATGTTGACCTGAAACACTATCAGTAGAAATACCTCTAAATTTTTCCCTTCAAGATTGTGAAAACATTAAAGAAAAAATAAATGAGTTGTGCTTTAATTACAGCTAAAAATTGATGAGTTGTGTTTTTATTGCAGCAAAAAATAATATTGAGTTTGAAGCTACCACTAAAACCATTTAAACCATTTTGTGTTTTTTTACAACAAAATGTTATTAGTGTACAATACTATAACAAGAACAATAATGATAATGAAATGTATTGATTTAAACTTATGTATTCAATGCTATGATTTTTTTTATTTTTTTCACAAAAGTGGCAAGCCACTATAAATATATTAAAGTTCAATATCACCATAGTACATATAATTGAAAATTTCAAACTTTCTCATTGAGAAATGATGAAGAAAAACCTTGATACTATATTATATGGAAATAAATGTATGATTACATAGTGTTTTATAAATATTGGATGCTTCAAATCACATGTATAGATCAATTCATTTACATTGGAATGATGATTAGTGAATGCTTTGACTTGATAAGACTAAAACTATGAAATACTCAAATCCTAAAGAAATTTAAAAGGTCTAATAGTGAATCTTTCATGAAATTATTCTTAATTTTCTTTGATTTCTAATGTTGCAGGAGGAAGACAATCCTTGCAAAGAATAATATTTTCTCGACACTTGCCAATCTAAAAATTTAGAAGAAAATAATGATTTTAGTTCCTTGTACTTCAAATTTAACAAAATTTATATTCATATACATCACAATGAAGAAATAAAATACTGAAAAAACCAGATATATAATGACAAAAAACCAATCTACCTTATTTCCATTATGCAAAAATATGAAATCGCTGAGCTCTTCATCCATTTCCAAATATTTTCTTATTTCAAACAATGTTCAATTTTCTTCCAAGTGAATTAAGCATTGGTAATGGAATCTCTTTGGGTGATCCCACAAAGTTGTTTTACAATTTTTGGGAGATTTTATTTTTTGTTGAAATCACATATTTTTAGAAAATATAAGGATTTAAGCCTTTAAAAGTTTCAATTCAAGCATTCCAATTGAATATGGTTTGATCAAACTATCTTAGATCAAACCCCCTTAGATAGAACCCTGCTAGTTTTAAACCATAACTATAACAGAGTCTCCTTTACACCTATCAAAATGCTGATAAAAAATAACTTTTGATTTACCTTTTGAGAGATCAAATGAATTCATTTAAAATTTATTTTTTGTAAGTATCTATTCCTTATTATAATCTTCTTAAAAAGTATAATTTTAAATAAATTTAATATTTTTATTATACTTAGTTTTTATTTCTTGTGAATGTAGGTTTTTCACTGAAAATCAAACTCTCTGTTCTGCACATGTGGAAAAATAGAAGATTGTCATTTTAAAAAAAAAATATATAAGTGCACCAGATATTGAAGTCCTTGATCCAACAAAAAAAATAAAATTGAATTTTGATACATACAAAAAAAAGTTACATGTTATACTATTGCACTATGTCTGAATTATAATTAGGTTGACTTTGAAACTTGATTAAAGAAAAAATATTCAATAAAAAACTATCTAACCAAGTGTAAGCACTAGGAATCGAAGTTAAAAATATAAATTCAAAAGAATTATAATTTTATCCTTCATGGAAAAAAAAGTTATCTATTATACAGTGAACATCACCTTTTAAAAATGATATTTTCTGAAAAAAAAAGTTTTTGAGGGAGATGGAAAAAGAAGTGCAATTTGATTCCAAAATTTTTGAAAAAAATATATTTAGAATCTACAATTTTTTTTTCATGAAACTCTAGTTTGCATCATATTTAAATTCCTCATGGTTTAGCCACTATAGGTGCCTGAAAGTGAAGTTTTAATGAAAAAAAAGTATTTCAGTGTCCAGTTTGGCCAAAAATTGTAAACCACTATTGTGGGATCACCCCTTCAAGTTTTCCATATGTTACACCAGTTCTTGGAAGGATATATATATATTTATAAAACCATATCCCTTGTTTGATCAACCATGCAGAATCCTTTCTAGCATAAATAATTTCTCCAACTTCAAAATGAATTGCCTGGAAAGTACTTGTAATTGAATCAATAGGTTGTCACTCCTCCCAATTTGAAATATACTGTAAGCCTATAAGAATGAAATGCTCATTAGTAGTAAAAAAGTTGTTTAATATAAAAAATGACATTGCACTAAAATAAATAATTTATAAGGAGTTCTCACTTTAGTACAAAAATATTTCTTACTCACAATTAGAGCCAAATCAAAAGAAGTCTATTTTTTCTACAATTGATTCTTTCAACATCTCTTTCTTGTGATAAACATGTGCAATTTTAACCTCTGATACCTTTTTACCACTTGGATTTGTTTTTAACTCTTTGATCATTCCTTTCCAATGATATTTGACCTCAATTTTTTTTTTTTTAACCTTATGTTTTCGAATTTGTAAAGGCCTCATCGTAACCATGGAGTTGATAGATAAGGTCATTGGAATCCAATTTCCCTCATCATATTTTGTGTTGTAAATCACAATGGATTTCAAGTCACTTGAAGGTCTTCTAAGTTCCATTTATTCCTAAAAAATTGAATTAAGAAAACACAATTAAATAAATATAAAAAAAAAATCTTAAAATAAGAAATAGAAGTTGAAGGTTTATATAAATATGTGCAATTAATTGTCACCATTGAAAAATATGATTTATATATAATGTATTGAATAAATAAAATTTAAATTTAAATTGAGATCATTTGAAATAAGAAGCATTATTAGGACAATTGGAATGATGAGATCTATTTTTTTGTATTGAAAAATTCAAGTTACAAAATGAAGAAGCTGCAAATAAAAATAGTCCAAAAGACTGTTGTTGAGAGCAACAATAACACTAAAACATACAAACAAAAAATACAACTAAAGTATGTACATTATCAATATATTTCTATCTACCATACAGAGTCCAAGTTACAAAATGAAGAAGCGGTCAAAGACTACAAATAAAAATAGTCTGAAAGACCACTACTGAATAGAGCAACAATAACACTAAACCATACAAATAGAAAATACAACCACAATATATACATTATCAATATATTTACATGCTTGGAATGACCAAATATTTTTGACAAAAATAAAAAAAGTAAAGGACCACTTTGTATTACACAATATGGCAATCATAATATGGTTAACTTTACTGATCCGTGAAACCACGAGCAAGAAAATAAATTGGAAAGTTATTGCATATATTATTTCCCCGTAAATTTAAGCTGGGCCTTGACCACAATATTATAAATAATACAACAAATATCTATACACTTTCCCACTATAAAAATAAATTAACAAAAACTTCACTTGAGCTTAACTCATGACCACAACTCAATTAATTGAGTGTGTAGAAATGCTTTCAAAAGACTAAAACCATGAAGATAAAAATGAACACAATAAAATAATGCAACCCAAAGAAGGGAAAACAAAGAAATTAGTGAAAACCCTTCCCTTGTAACATCAAATCTTCTACACAGCTAGCAAAATAAGTGTCCTGATAACATATAACCCTAAAACCACAATAAATATTCATCAAACAAGCTCTGAATCATCTAATAAAAAAATTAAGTGAACTAAATTTCATGCCTAAAATCTCTAGAGCTTTCAAGAACAACCCACGAATCAAATCCAGTATATACAGTTGGACCATTAAATTGAAGGAGCTATGGAAAAAACCTTGCTTGCCACTATAAAAGAGTTGCCCAAAATTCTTTCCATGTCCACTGCACAATTTATAAACCCTTCAGTGGATATTGACCCTCAATCTAATTTAATATAAAACCCACAATAATTTATTTCCCTAAGCAATTGCACAACATCATACACCACCTTGCAATTTAATCAAAATGTAGGTAGATTAAGACTGAGCTCTATGTCATCCAACCTTGCAACACCTGCTTGATCTCTACAAAATACAAAAAAGTACAAGGAAATATAAGAGTTGATTTTGGGAGAGCTACAACATGCAACAAGTGTGGGTGGACAAAATTTTTAATTTTTGTAGCACTTCATAAATGATTTTTATGACTTTTTAATGTCTTTTAAAAAAAAATTATATTTTTTTCTTCAAGAATAAAAATATTTTTTTGAAAATATAAAAGATTTCTATAATAGAACTTAATAGAACTTAAGAATATAAATCTAAAAAAAAAAGTAATATTTTATATTTAGAAAGATGAATGAGATAAAATAGGATATGTAGAGTTAAATTAACCATCATGAGTTAATTCATAAGATTTAGAAAGTTTTATTTTATAAAATAAATAATTTTATTTTTATTTTGGATGGTGTCACAGTATAGGTTGATGTCATCTTTTACTTGATTTTTGATAACTTAAAAAGCTAATGATGTCATCTTTAGGAGGCCCATTTTTATGTAAATTTCCCCTAATATATCATTCTGGCTGAATCCCAACTGATAGGTGGTGGATAAATGTCCTACTAGATCTTGAAACTAGGTAGGATCTATGTCGTTTGGAATGTGTGTATCTTGAAGAGATTTTGTAAGGATTTATTGGTGGATTGGGGAAGAATTAAGCAAATAAAAAAGGATATTTGGGCTGGAATTTTACTAGTATGGTCAAGTATATTGTATTGTGAGCTCATAGGAGTGGGCTGAGATGAAGTGGAAGCCCCAAAAACTAATATGTAGGTACAACATGTAGTAACAACACATTGAGGGTCTTTTCCTTTGACATGAATCATAGATACGTGTGGCTCCCCTTGATTGATGCACATAAAAATGTCATCATAATTATAGGGAACAACTTTATAACTGATGTTATTTGTGTTGTTATTCTAGCTATTATTTCTAGACTCAAGATTAGCATTTGAGGTAGTGACACCCTGATTATGCTTAGGGATGACATTTTGATAAATCTGTAATTGAGCATTAGATGATGTAGCCTAATTTGCATCCACCACAATATCACCTCAATCTATAAGATCTTGGATATAAGTTTTAAGTCCCTAACATTTATTAGTGGAGTGAACTTTAATGTTGTGAAAATCACAGTACTCATGTTCCCTATACCAAGCGAGTTTGGGCTTTGACTCATCAAAAGGATTTTTCAAAGGATAAATGATTGAATAATTTGCTTGCAACAACCTCTTGAAAATATTATCCAAGCATTCTCCCAAAGGAGTGAATGAGTGCTTCTTATGCCCTTGATTGTATTGATTGGACTATTGGGGAGGATGAAGTGCATCATGTGGTAGAGATATGACGTTAGAAACTGATTGTTGATTGGGGACATACTGCAATCTTTGTGACCTGTGTTAGCTACTTGAATGTGTTTGGTGCCAGTGACACCATCATTGACAACATTTTTGTTCTTGTTTCAATATCAGGATTTATCTCTAGATGATTTATCTTTATCTAGGTTAAAGATTTTGATTTTACCTTTAGCAATAAGTGCCCTCTTGATGGTAGTTCCCTTCTCAATGACCTATGCAAAGGTGGTAACACAATGGAGGCATAGGTTATGGGCTAGTTCAGGATGGGCGTTCACAATAAAGATGGTTACCAAGTCCTTCTCATTGAGATGGGATTTTTGCTGACTAACCAGTGCTCGCCTCCTTTGCAGGTATCTTGCTTGTGTTTTCCTCTCATGTTGCTTATATTTTAGGAGATCTCAGTTATCAATTTCCTTCCCTAGATTGAAGGAGAAGTTTACAACTAGTCTAGAGCTTTCCCTGTTAGGCTCCTAGGGAGAAATAATAGAAGGTAGTTGTCATTATCTATGACTTCTTGACAATGTATGTAAACTATTGCAAATGGTTTGTAAGATCTCCCCTTCCCCTATACTTATCAAATTTAGGAATTTTGAAATGCTTAGGAAAGGGAATAAGTAAAATGGAGGAATCTAATGGATAATGGAAAATCTCCTCAATTTTGGAGGACTTCTTGGAAATACCTATTTGCAATTATTTTCGTGTTTCTTTTATTTATTATCACACTTTATTAATTGGTGTTGATGAGGAAGGACCTGCTGAGTTGGACTAATCATACGGGGTATATTGCTAAGGTGATGGAGTTGGAGGTGGAATAGATTGATCATATGATTGTGGAAGTGGATATGAAAGGATTTGTTGATATTGATTAGGATTCATGGATTGAGGATTAACATAAGCTTGTTCATGTGATGGCAGGGCTTGGTAATATGAGGAAGAGGTAGCCTACTGATATGATGGTGATTTTTGGAAGGAATATGGGTTGGATCTATAATTGTAAGTTGTTTATTGTTGGGAAGCATATGGAGGCTATTATGGATTAGATTGATGATAGTAGGTGTTTTGTTGTGATTGTGAGGGATTAGTGTAAGAGAGTTGTTTTTGGGATTGTTGTGGATTTTAGTAAGAATAATTGGGATTGCGACTGGATATAGTGGTTTGTAGATAATACATGCTTTCAGGATGATATAGGTATTGGGAAGCAGGGTTGCCTAGAATTTTGTGGGAGGATTATGGTGATTGTGTTGGGATTTGTGAATGTTGAGGGGGATGTTTGTAGGATGGTGGTTGTTGTTGAGGAGGTTGAGATGGGATTTGATATTGCTGAGGTGGTGTTTGATGAGATGGGATTTTTTGTTGAGGAGGTTGCTTATAGGATGGTGTTTTTTGTTAAGGAGGGACCTGTGATTGATGAGGAGGTTATGAAAGATTACCTTGCTATTGGTGTGGAGGTAGTTGTTGATATTGTGGAATAATCAAGTGTGTGATGTGGGGGCTATGAAGGAATTTGGGTATGTAGTGGAGGTTGTGATGGGGGTTGCTATGGTGGTTGTTAATGAGGTGGTTGCGATGGTGGTTCCTGTTGTGGGTTACCCTAGGATTGATGTAAGTGTGGGAGATTTCCTTGAGGTGGTTGTTGGGATGTAAACAGAGGTGGGGTAAATTTAAGGTGTGTGTGGGACCAGGAGGAGGTGGCACAGTGAAAGGATTATAATCATTTCCCCCCATATTCCATGAAATCTAACTAGATTGATTTGATGGGAGAGGTGGTGTGGATGGTATAGGGGTTGTACCTTTTAAGATGTTCATGCCTTGTAGATTGGAAGGACCTTATGGGTTTCCAAGACCAAGAGGATTGTTAGGATCAAGGCCTTGGTGATTGTTAGGATTGGGTGCAACACCCATTACTTAAATTAGGATATGGGTAGGTGGACATTGATAAGACACATCATTGCTAAATCCTAGTTGGTACCATGTATCTTGTGGCGTGACCTAGGGGACTTGTGGAACTGATGAACTAGGATTCATATGTTATGGTAGAGAAGGGGGTGTAATATTGACATATTTTGATAAATCAAACACCAACGGTGGCTTGATACCCTTCATGAGTAACATGGCGAGGATTCTATCACCATGCTCATTGTGAAGAAAAATCATTATTTGCACATTAGTGGGATTGCTAAGATATTCATCAAGTGTGAGCTCAGGTTGGTTAACCATGCTTTCCTCCAAATGATATTTGGGATGGATATTAGTGTTGGATTATGATGAGCCACCATTGGTGGGTTGATCCCAAGGTTGAGCACCTTGGGACTATTGTTGTTCCATGAGTTTCTTTGCTTGCAATCAAGTAAGGGGCATGAATATGCAAAGTGACCAGATGACTAAGATGACACTACACCCTAAGATGCACTTAAATAATGTCCTAGATGATGGCTAAAAGGATTTCTAACATGATACATCAGTTGATTGGATGATTGCTATGATAATAATAGATTGATGATTGGATTGATTGATTATATAAGATGATTAGATTAACTCCAAACTATGTTCAGGAGTTGAATTAGATGATGCAAGATAATTCTAATTAGATCAAGTGATTAAGATGATGATTATGACACATAATATATATCAAGATGGAGATATATTGATTAGGCTATGAATAATTATTGGCTTAGGATGGATGACAATCCTAAGTAAGCATGGATGATAAGGATGAGGGCCAGTTACCTAACCTAGTTGGATAAAAAAAACTCTAAAATGATACCTAGTAGACTCAAATTGAAAAATTTAAGATGGATATGCAATGTAAGGATGTACTAATATGCTCCTATGTAATTTTATTGAGGATTCAATGACCTTTGAAAAATGAAAATGGAATAAAATAAAGATTAGGGGCAAATGGATAGTGATTAAAAAATTTTGATGGCAGAAATGGACTCAAAAAACAATAGGATTTTAATGGTCTAAAGGATTAACTCTTAGGTTTCTTGTATGAAAGGTAGATTCACCTCTATGTTTAATAGGATTCACCCTCCATGTGACAGGATTACCTATCTAAAGGATGATGCACTCACCTCTATGTAACGCAGGATGACCTATCTAGGTAGTAGGATCACATATATCTTTTGATGTACAGATGAATTTTACAACATCACCAAACTGAGCAATAGGGTCACCTATCTAGTTATCAAGATTTCCTCTTTCTTTGAATGTATGAACAAGACACAAAATTCCTATCGCAATAATGACTTTTCCTATTTCCTTAGTTGTACAGATTGGGATAGTACAGATTAGATGTGGGATCACCTATTGGATTAACAGGACTACCTATATCTTTGGGTGTATGGATAGCGATGGTATGAATGGATGTCTAGTAGGCTCACACATGGAATCACCTAGGAAGATGACAAGATCATCTATTTAGGGAACAAGCGAACTTGGATCTTATGGACCGAATATGAACTCGCTTAGGAGAATGAAAGGATCACCAATTCTAAGGGACTAGGTAGACTCGGGGTCACCTATCAGAGATACCTAGAAGAAAATTCACCCCTTACAAGAGAGAGTTCACCTAAAGGATGACTAGACTGGATTGAGACATAGAATTATCCCTTTCAGAGCAGGATCGTCTGTCCACAATGTAATTTCACCCCTGTGAGAAGAAAACTCACCACTGAGGGAAACACTAGACTATACCAAAGGACTAAAAGAACTGAAAGAAAGAAGAAATGAGATGGACTGATTTGGACTAACAATAAGCATTGGTATATCACAAGAAGACACTTTAGACAAAACAAGCCTAAAATTAGTAATAATGGTTTGCTAACTCAATGTAGTCCCACCACCTTTAGGGGAAACCCCAAGGTTAATACTCCATGATACTAGGGTGGTTCTATAGATCACCATTTCTCATGAAGGTGGATAGTTAGAGATTCAGTAGCATAGGGTCATCAATAGATGCCATAGGCTCACCTTCACTATCTCACTCAGGAACTATCATAGTTCACAAAAAGGATTTCTATCTCAACATAAGGAGTATGTGGTGAGTAACTTCAAAGTTCAACTCACATCCCTTGTACTACACCAAGATACAGCTGAACACGAGTCTATATCTAAGCTAAGTAGGCTATCTCGTGCATCCTCGATACACCAGGAGGGTGTGTGAGGCACAACTACGAACACTAGCCTATCACAAGCATGGATCAAGAGCCCTAACAAGGTACTAGAAGCTTGGAACAACCTTGCACATCTTATCTAGGTATTACCCTAGCTTCAATGCTTCACTGGACACGATGTGACTGGAATGGGGTACAACTTTGGATCTCACCCCTTTATATACCCCACCAGTAGCACATGGTTAAGATTGTCCACTAGGTGATGAAATCCCAAGTAGGTCCACTAAGGGAAGGAAATACTAGAAATTTGTGTTGGTCCCTAGGCTCACACATAATGTAAGGGGAGAGTTTCACGTACTAGTAGTCCCTAGGTAGACTCGATTGGACTAGAATGAGTTGTAATTTCTAGTCACCTAGGATCACTGTACAGTGCAAGGGGAGTGCATAAGTAAAGAACCTACTCCCAAACATGACAAAAATAATAATTGAACCTCTAATTAAGTCTACATGTGCCTAAATTAGTATGAAAAAGGCAACAAAAAAACTTAATCTAGGGGTCTTCAACTGATCGTTGTACAACAAACATGTTAGTAATTTCACCTCCAGTCTTTGTTTAAATGTGGAGCAAGCTACATAAATTGTTAGTCGAATCCCACAATCACAAAAAAAGGTGAGTGGATTAGTATCCAAAATTGAAATCAAATGAAATCTCAAATTGAGAATTTTAGCATTTTGGACTACTTCAAATTTTCCCTTGTGTAGAGAAAATTTTCCTTTCCTATGGATGCAAGTTCACTTGTTCATGTAATGGGAGAGATCACAATCACCTGTTGGATGGAGAGGTGAGAATGTAGTCACCTCTTTTTTCAAGATGAGTTCACCACTTCCTTAATTAGATTCACCCCTTTTAGTCTCACGAGCGTATTTTCCTATGAAGATAATTGTTTGGGATTGGTGGATGGAGGCTTGCCCTTTCTCTAGAAGGGTAGGAGTGATTTCAGCTGTGTCTACTATAGGTCTGCCTCTATGTCAAGTAGATTCACCTATTGGGGGTGGATTCACCCATGTGTGTGAAACCCCAACTTACAAAATTTTAAACAAAAAAATGTGAAAAGGAGCCATGACGTGGGTCCCACTGGGTGTGCCAGAAATGTGTGCAGTGAAATTCCCACTCTAAAGATGCAAAAAAAGATGAAATACAAAAAAAGAAAACACTAACAAACACTCAATGATAATCCTAAGTTAAATTCAAAAAAATATAAAGAAAATGATACCTTTTACCTTGCTTGAATTGATGAGTTGGTTGGCCCTTTTTTGATGCTTGATTATGTGCTCCTTTGTTGGGAGAATGACTTGAAACCTAGCTCTAAATGATGGTGAATGGATGAGGAATGCAATGGTGGATATGGGTACTGAAATGGATACAAGTTGGTGGCCCTAAGATGTTGCAACAATGGTGGATAGTATGAGAGAGCTAAAGTTGGCTTGAATACTTAAATGCTTGATGGATAGTCAAATGAGGGAAATCCCACTACTTTTAGGGGAAGTGCCTCTAAACCAATGGACCTAGACAAGATTGATTCATGGGTGTGAGATCAATGGCTAAGGTGAGTTGAGAACTCACAAACCATCACAATTGGACATGTGGCAAGTGACATGGAAAGGGGAGCCTTGTCTTATTCCCCACATCATGGGATGATGTGAAAATGGAAGAACTTTAAATTCTTCTAAAATATCCCTTGGTTTTGGAGATTTGACCTTGGGATTGAGAGAGGAATTTTAAATTAATCTTTTATTCATCCAAGTATGTTTGAGAAATAAAGTGGAATTAAAAATTCCACAAAGGATGCATGGAGGAAATAGAAGGAATTTTAAATTTTGTAGAAGGTGGAGATGACTTCTCCAAATGAAGAAAGCATTTAATAAAAGTTGACTAAGGACATGCCATAAATTGCATGAGGACTAGGTTAGCTTAATTGGGTGATTAAGGTTGTGTAAATGTGGGATTAGGCATGATAATGATGAATTAGAGGCACATGGGAGATTATGGAGGATGTGACCCTAATGATGATTATTGATGTGCATAGCCTAATCATAGATCAATTTTATTAATCTAGATTAAAGAGGATTATGGAGGATGTGACATGAGGAGAGGGAAGAAGATGAATTAAAAATTAATTTAATTCATATGGGCTAATGACTAGATTAAATAAACTGGTCTATTTATTTAATTTGGAGATGAATAAGGTTAGGTATTTGATTAATTATTTAAATACCTTAGGGGACATTAGGATGAAGAGAAATGTTAATCAAATAATAAATTATTTAATTAATGTGGCTTAGGGATGCATGATAGAGGAATGTGACAATGAATTTGACCATATGAGGGCGATCAAATTCAGGTGTCTACAAAAGATTTGTGTGGTAATAGAAGAACTTGGAGGGAGACCAAATAGGGTGACAAAAGGAAAAAAATCAGCTATATGTGATTGTGGAGAGGCAAAGGGGAGCATTATCGTAGAAAATGGCAGGATAGCATATGGAGATTGAGCAAGGGAAAAACTAGTCTAAGTGAAAAGGGAAGTGGTTGGAAATAGAGACATTTTCCTAGAAGCGAATGGACCAGGACTAATTGGCAACATGGACATTTCAACTCTTTCAATTGGCGCCCTTGTCAGGGAAATTAAAAAAACAATAGATGCCAAAGCGGATGATGCTCATTCAACACGTGGGGTTACTTGATAGGGTTTATTGTTGAAAATGGTCAGGGGTTCATTTAGGACCTAAAGACTAGGGTCCATAGATAGAGGGCCTTTTTCCATAAATGGGGGTAGAGGAGTAACTAGAGATGTAGAGGTAGAAGGAAGATAGGGAGAAAAACATACCTGGGTCACTATGACTAAAAAAATTTGTGGAGCAGACTCCACTTCTTCTTCTCCTCTAATTGATGCATCAGGTCCACCTAGATCTTTGACTTGTCTCCTCTTTGTATGATTGAAACTAGCAAACTCTGATCCTTTGGTGGTTGATCCTGTCAAAACTTGACAGTCAATAACCACAGTGGACCTCCTTGGGGACCGATAGGCACTTTTCCCTTTTCTTTGGGCACTAATAAAGGATATGACTTGTGATTCCTTTCATTTTGACCCTTTTATTTTGTCTAATTCCTAAGGTTGGGAAGCATGGCGTGGAAGCTCTTCTTGTTCAATATTATGACTAGTCTCAGGGTTACTATTCTTAGTATCAGTCTCTTCGTTATAAATCTTGTCGAACCTTTCATAATGTAGCCTAAAATATCTAAACATGGAATTGGGGCAGCTCATTTCATGTCAGAACCTCCAAAAAACCTAGGCATTTCAATTACATGTTGACAAATTTTCCCATTGGGAGGTTCTTCTCATACTCCATAGTTTAGACATAAAGTCTAGCCATGGTGGCAGATTGAATGGTATGTGGGCCAAGTCAATGTATAGTTCATGCCTTTCTTGGGTTGGATTCTTCCTTGACTCAAAATACTCTTGATTCTCATGTCTCAAATTTGGGAGGTGCCTTGTTTGATTGTAGTCCCATGTGTCGCAATTAGAACCAAGCCTAAGAGCACTAGTTTGTTTGTAAGCTCATTCTATGTTCTCCACTTTACCAGTGTTACCTAATTGTTGGAAATGTTGAGGAGATTCAGGTAAAGCACTATCTTCTACCTCCTACAACAATAAATGTTGTCGGTAATGATTTCCTAACGACATGCCTCCAAGGAAAAAACCATATTTGTTACAAATTTAGGGAGCCTAAAAGGCTACTTGACGAAACCATGGAATCTGATAAAAGTGAAACCCTCACCCAGGAAATAATCCACTAAGGTCTACGAGGTCTTCATCCATTGCAGGACCTCAGGAGAGAAACAACCCGAAGGGTGTGGAAAAATGTCTAGAAGTAATAGCCTCATAAAATTATCCACAAACCAATAGTAATCCCATGTCATTGAAAGCACATGAGTCCAGATTGAAATTGGTTGGTAGAAACCCTTTACATCGAACCTAAATAATGACAAACTTCTTTCTAGAAATTTAAAATTTTGATGCAAGATTAAGTGAACCAAGAAAGAAGAGTACCTAAATTTGCATTCAGTATTGCAGGTTCTCAATTGCTTTAGCATCCCTTCGAATATTGCATTAGAAAAACCAAAATATTTCTATCTTTTCTCTTTCTTAAGCATGACAGCTAAGCCCATTTGGAAAGGATGGACCTTTTCATCATCAGCAAAACTATAAATCAAAGCCAACATTGAGAAAATAGACTGTGTATCATGTTTGAATTTTCTACATGCCAGAAGAAAGGAAAATAGATCTCTCTCTATCCTTTGCTTTGTTTCAACCTCATAAAATTGCTGTTGCTTAGTTCTTTTTTCCTAGAATCCTTCCATTTATTCCTTGTCAAAGTGCTTAGAACCCTAGGTTGTAGGGATACACAACATGTCCTGGATGACCACTACAATAATTATAACCTTTATCCTATCACTAATAATAACCCCTACCTCCTTGTTGAACCTTTTAGCACATGCATCCACCAACTCCGAATATGGGTGTATGATAGGAAACATGAATTGTAGAAAACCACAATTCTAGTTCACCATGATGTGAAACCTTCAATTGACCCATGTTTAATCAATCTTTGTAATGCCCCTTCCCTAATGCTTTAAGGGTTAGCTACCAAATTTGGGTAAAAAATGTTGTATGCGGAATCTTGCACCACCTCTTTCTAAATATGATCATCTGCTTGCACTAATTTGGAATAATCAAAATGTTTTTCTTTTTGTGTTGGGACATTGGTGAATGAGTCTTTCCAAAAAATATTTTCATAACCTAGCTTTTTGGATGAGGCTCTAGCCTGTCTAGCAAATGTTGATGCTTCTGTCGTTATTGTGCAGATAAGTTGCAGAGAGTTTCCTTAGTGAAACAACCACTTGTTTTTCTACTTAGAAAAATATTCTTTTGGGTGCATTTAATTATTTTTCTTGTACTTGTAGTTAAGGAACTACCATTACCACTAGTCCACTAAATGCTGCCATGAAGGTGATACGTGTGGATTTGAGATACATATCCCTTGAGAGTGCCAAAAATGTTGCGAGAATAGAATTAGTACATTCTTCCAGCTTCCTCTTTGAAAAATAAGCCAGATGCTTTGGAAAGTGTACTTTTAGCTATGATAAGCATGATTAAGTAGTGAAAGGTACTTCAAAAAGACGTGCTTAGTTAATTTTTCAAAACTTAGCATGTTAATCAATGTCTTTTTGTATAAACAAGCAAGTTGGTGTTGATGATGGAAAAGGAAACATGGCAATGATCAACCTACGTGAGCATTTACTCCCAATTCCTAAATTCATTTCTCAAGGCCTCTTGATAGATTTCATGTATGATCTGCCTCTTTTCTTCTGATTGCTTTGATATTTTCTCTATTTCCATCCAATGAGAAATGGATTTTCCATTGTTTGGGTTTACTAGTGCACCTTTTCTATAAATAGCTACACCACCTTATTCCAATATTCATTTGAAAATAGCTTTTTAAGTTTAGAAATATTTTCCTACTATATCCCATTCTACTAGCCTTAGATTTAATGCCATTATGTCATCTAGTCTAGGCACTCCCATTTAGCTCCATCCATGAAGGCCACAATACTCATTTGTAGGTGAAATTACTAGTGATAGAATCAAGTGCTTGGCAAGGAGGAATGGCCATATTATTGTAATTTTGTTCGAGTGGGTCCTTGGTAAGGACTATTTCAAGGATGAAAATGAGCCACAGTGCAACTCCAATGTTATCTTGCACTTCGTGGCTTCCTTCCTTGACCTATAAATTTAGAAGGCCTGGCTAATTGAGCTATGTCACGTCATGTTTGATTCTTTGTATTTGGATGGGCTCGATGAGATTGTTCAAGTGACCATTCCTAGCATCAGTATTATGAACAACATGGACCTCTATAGGCATGTCGATTATGGGGAGGACATGGTCTGGCTAACCCTCCTTACTGATTTTTGCACAATGGAGCTCAAGTGGCACCATTCATTATATCGGCCTGTGGCCACCTTCCTTATAAGGGAGTTTGGCATTGAGCAGGGTAGTCGGATTGATTGGAAAAAACACTTTGAATTCCTAGTGTATAGCCGTGTGAATCATGAATGAGGTCCCTAGTTTGCCAATCTTGCATGTGTTGTGTTGACCCCCATTCACCCTTTCAAAGAAGAAGAAGTATAACTCATTTTGGGTTTTCAAGAGAAGCTTTAGCTTCTCACATAGCCTTGGGCTCCTACTATAATGTAAAATATTTCAATGAATACAATATAGTGCATTTATGCTTCTTCTAACGTTATTCTCATGGCTTTATTCATAAAATTAAATCATATTTTACAAAAAATTTACATATGGTACATAATTATGAATTTTTTTAACTTGTGAATTTTAATGGAACAATTTTATATGAATACCATTTACCGGTATATATAGAATGTTACCTTTCATATCTTCTAGCTCATATACATTATTTTCCTTACACACACTTATATGGAAGGGTCCCTTCCATAATTCTTCAAATTTTGTATGTTGTCATTGTTTTGTAGCGTGCTCATGGTACTTTAGCACTAGGCTTCCTTCCCTAAAATCTAGGTTGGAGGTTATTTTTTTGAACCATCATTTTATGATCTATTGGTGACTAATCATGGCTTCATAAGCTTTTCCCCTATCTTCCTCAAATTTTAGGAGTTCTACCAACCTTACTTCCATTTTTCTGATTTCTCTGACTTCTAGGGTTTCTAATAGTTGCAAGGTAGGGATCTCTATGGAAACAGGTAAAACTAACTCTTTTCTGTATGCTAAATTATAAGGAGAGGCCTTCAAGATCTACTTGGGCATAATTCAGTTAGCCCACAAAGTAAATCATAGGTGCGTGTGTTATTCCTTTTGTCATTCTGACTCGATATGCTTGATCTACCTCATTAGGTTTTTTTTGGTTGACATTGCTAGCCCATTTCCTTGTGGGTTGTAATTCAATGAATTTTTAAGGTAGAACCTATGATTAAGAGAAAAATATGACATCCTTGAACCCAAAAAAGCCCATGTGTTGTTGGATATGATGGTTTTTGGTGAACCAAATCTTACTACTAGCTCTCTTCAAGGAAGTTAATTTTTTTTTCTTCCATAGCATTTCTTAGGGTGAGGGTATGTGCAGGATCATGAGGGGCCAAAAAATGGCAATATTATGGGTATTTGTAGGGTATGTGGCTGACGACTTTTTTTTTAACCCAAAATTAATGAAATGAAAAGGGTTTTTAGAGGATATTCTCAGCTTTCCACCAATATAAATTATGCTTTAATTTTAATTTAATAAATAATTATTATTAATTTTCTATTAGAATTACAACTAAAGTCCTAATCGATAGGCTGATTGAAAAACATCTATAACTTTCAAATGGTATCACAGTTTTTGAATCTGAAACATGCGTCACATTCTATGCTTCACATACTATAGGATTAAAAAAAGAAAAATTAAATTTCATGAAATTTTGACTAAGTTAAGGTGGTCAAACATACGGGTTTTTATATTTCTTAAAATTTGTAATAAAAAATTCATAATTAATTATTTACTTGGAAAAAAATTACAAAAAAAAATGTATCACATCTGGACATGAGTGCTCTATTTATATATAAAATCTGATAAGAAAATATTATCATTTTATTATGGTTAGGGTGGTCAAATAGACACCTACTTCTTATTTTTTCCCTGACATAATATAGATAACTTATTCAAATTTTTACGTCAAGTTGCCTAACACTGATTTTTCTGAATTTTTTGCCACTTAAGGGCCTGTTTTTTCCATGATGATCCTACACATACCCGTGATGGCCTCCAACCACCTCTTGAAGTAGTTGGTTGCCATAAGTATCAACTTATGGCCTATGCTAGAAATAGGATTTATCATTCTAATGAAATCCAAATCCCATTGTTGAAAGGGTTCCTCTATTATAATCGGGCTCAAGGTTAGGGAAAAATTCTTTCACTTGCCAACAAAATATTGGCACTGAGTATACTTTTGCATTAGATGATGTGCTTCCAAAAATATGGAGGGCCAATAGTATCCCACTCACATTATCTTCAAAGTAGTAGTATTGGTGAAGAAATTTCCACCCTCAGGACTACTATGAAACTCATTAAGAACCCTTTCCGCTTATGTCCTACCCAAGCATCAGAGCAGGACACCATCATAATTTATTTTTAATAAGATACCCTCAATTTGTACATATTTGGTTCCTTGTAGTCGATATTATTTCCTTTTATGAGGTAAAAGGTTGTTTGGGTACAACCCCTTTCACATAGACTGTGTTTGATCCATCACCCATGACTTGTTTAAATCAAACTTGTTTGTGTAGGCCCGATCAGTCTCTTCCTCTACTAAGGAGTTGAATTCCTACACAAGAAATTCACACAGAAATCATCACTAAACTAGCTTGGCTAGTTTAATATCCCCATCATATTCTAGGGTCTTAATGATCAATTTGGCCCTCTTTTCGATTATTTTTCCCTTAGTTATATACTCCCACACATTGGGATGTTCGACAAGAATAGTGAATCAGTTGGTCTATACCAGGTGTTGGAACTTCTTTAGGCTTTAAGCAATAGAAAAATCTTGTTTCTCAACAAAGGTACACCTGGCTTCATATCCTTTGAGAGTCTTAGAGTGATTTATACAATGGGATTCTCTCCCCTAATTCCTTTGTCCTTTTGAGTGAGCAACAAAGCTATGCTATGTTGGCTGCTATATACATAGAGAAAAAAAACCTTGGAGAAGTCTAAGTTAGCCAAGACTAGGGTGGCAAAGATGACTGACTTTATTCGCTTGAAAGCTTCTTTTCCTTTGGGGGTCCATTTGCTCATTAGGTTCATTTTGAGCATCAACATGTGATAGGTCTCATGATGCCTATGAATTCTGAAATGAACCAGATGAAAAAATTGATCTTTCCTAGAAAAGACTACATCCCTTTCTGATTTACTGGTAGAGGCAACTCCATTATAGATTTCACCTTTTCAGGGTCCACCGTCATTCCATCCTTTGATCCCAAAAAAATGAGTAGCTTGCCTTCGGCACTTCAAAAACAATTTTTTTAGGATTCAAGGAAATATCAGACTGTTAACATTTATAGAAAACCATATATTGATGATCAAAGTGATCATCCTTTCATTTTGAAAAGACCCTTAGGTCATCCAAATATATTAAAATAATCTAACTAATTAATCCTTTGAAATCCATATTCATTGCTCGTTGAAAAGTCACACTAGCATTTGAAAGTTCAGAGGCAATATTTGAGTACGTGAGCATTCCCCACTTAGTAGTGAACATTATTTTATGTTGATCTCCTTCTTTGATAAATATCTAGGTATAACCCAAAAAACCATCGACCAAAGAGAACATTTCCAATTTGTCCATAGTATGCAAAATCTGCTCCATTAATGACAAAGGGTAGTGATCTTTTAGTGATCTTTTGTTCAAGTCTCTAAAGTCTACACAAATCAAAATATTACCATTGATTTTTTGAACTAGGGTATGTGTAGGATCATGATGGGCCAAAAAGTGGCTATATGTAAGTGATATGATGGCCCATGTGGCTGATGACTTTTTTTACCCAAAATTGATGAAACGAAAAGGGTTTTTAAAGGACATTCTCAACTTTCTACCAATATAAATTATTCTTTACTTTGAATTTAATAAATAATTATGAATTTTCTATTTGAATTATGACTAAAGTCCCGATTGATAGGTCAGATTAGAAAAACATCCATAGCTTCAATGAGTATCACATTTTAAACCTAAACATACTTCACATGCTATAGGATTAAAAAAAAAATTTTGAATTTATGAATTTTGACCAAGTTAAGGTGCCGTGACATACAATCTTTTATATTTTATAAATTTGTAATAAAAAATTCATAATTAATTATTTACTTGGAAAAAATACAAAAAAATATATATCACATGGGACATGAGTCCCTCTACTTATATCTAAAATCTTATAAAAATATTATCATTTTATTATTCAGGGTGTAAGGTAGACACCTACTTTTTATTTTTTCCCTAAAAATTAAGTACTACTACATTGAAATTTCAAATTTTTACCAAATATATATATATATATATTGAAATAAACCTAGTAGTTTAGAAACTACATTCAATTTGCTACAAATTCTATTCTTACATATTTTTGAAATAATAAAGATAACTTATTCAAATCTTTATGTCAAGTTGCCTAACTATGATTTTTCTAATTTTTTTGCCACTTAAGGGTCTTTTTTATCCATGACGATCCTTGACATACCCACTAGTACTAGATTAGACACCTAGGTGAAATGCTTAATGAGCTATATGATCCTTAATTCAATTATTTTGGTGAGCTCTTGTGCCATTAATGATTCAACCTTTGGATTGACTAGCCTTTGTTTTTATTGGATGAGCTTCGAACATTCAGCCAAGTCAATAGTATGCTAAGTTATGTTAGGATCATATCCTCTAAGATCGTCATAGGTCCAAGCTATGGCACTATCATAACTAGAATGTATAGCACTTTTAATCTCGTTACTAGAACATAGCCCTTTTAATATTTCTTTGTCCCTCTATGGAACGTCCTTTCCAACTTTTATCTTTCTTCCACTTCCAACATTGAGCTCTTCATAATATCTCTCATCAATAGTGAACCTTTGTTTTCTATTTCTCATGTCCTCACAGTCAAAAAAATTTCTCATGTCCTCACAGTCAGACACCTACTCCAGAACCGGCTTTGCACTTGTTGCCATCGCAATATAATATCCATAGACCATTGTCACTTTGATCATTATGCTCCTCCTAATGCTTTACCAATTTTGGAAAGACTTTATCATCATCAAAGATCACATAAGTGGTTAATCCCATTGCATGAAATTTTTCAAATGGGTTGGAGTCAATAAATTGGTTGAGGAGGACCTCTTCTTTAGGGGACCAATCAGTTGTATCTTCTTCATCTTCTAACATCTATACATAGTACTTATCCCATTGTGAGAAGGAGGTATGTTCTACTTCAAAGCATAAGACTACATTGTCCGCTAGGTTTTCTAGATGCAAAGATTCAAAAAGGATCTTCATCTTTGCTCCATGCTTGGTGGTTAACAACTAATGAGACCAATCAAGCACTAAATATCTACCAAGCTTTGTTGTAAAATCTCTTGAGAAGCACATCCTAAATATCAAGGGAATGTATAGCACAAATAATTCTTATGTGATTGTTTGGCTTGGACATGAGAAGAGGATCAAAGGTAGATCTTTGATGCAGTTGGCAATTGAAACTTTCTTCCAATCTAATTGCATGATTCCTTTCTCAAGGGGGTTATACTTAAGTTTCAGTGTATCAACCACTCATTTAGGCATGATCGTTGTAGTAGCTTCTAAATCAATCATGTTATTATGCAAAATCTTATCTCCTAAAATAAGTGTTAAAAAGAAAGGTGTGGGCTTTGGCTTGCTTACCTCTTTCTCTTTTGCATTTCCCACATTGTTCACATAAGCTGCCACTCTTGAGGGTTGGGGTTTCAATGTGATCCCTTTATCTTTATTTTAACTATGGGGCGGAGTTACCTCTATCTATAGTATTTGTTCCTCCTATAATGCTTCATGGGGTAATGTATTTTTTTTAGGAATTGATATGATGTCCCAAGAGATACGTTAGCAGGAACCTCCTTCAAGTATTCCACCACATTGAGTGTTCCGATAAGTGGGGCCTTGGGTTTGAATGGTGGTATCTCTCTCATCTTCAAGAGAATTTGATCCAACATGAAAGGGCTTGGTATCTTGTCCATCTCCTTCTCAAGAAATGAAAAATTTTGTGACTATTGAGTAGGTCAAGTGATGGCTTGTGGTTGATGTGGTTGTGGACGTGACTGAGTTTGTTGTACATATTCTCCCATGAGTTTTATCTTAGACCTCATGTTGTAGTCTAATTTTACTTGAGAGGCACTAGTTGTTGGAGCATCATTGGCAAATAATGCATCTTATTCTTCCATCCTTGAGAATAGCTCTTGGTCCGATCCAATATCCAACTCTTGTTCTAAAGACATTCCTTATATTTTCACTTTAAAGTGGGAATTCTCCATTTTTGAAGATTGATATTCCTTCGTATTTGAGAATATTCCTTTTTTCTTTGATCCACTATTTTTTGCTGTAGGTTTCCCCTTAGAAAAGTTTAGGGCATATGACCATCATTACATGGGAAGCACCATGTGTTTTCTTCTTCCAGTGAGTTGTTTTGGCTTGGGACTAGATCCTTGCTTGGACTACTCTTGATAGCTTGAAGTGACATGGTAACTAGGAATATTTGATTAGAGGATGTCGTTTGTTGACCTCCTCCTCTCGAGGCTCCTTGTTATGTGTTATGTTGATTAGATGGTCTTCATCCTTGATAGGCTTGAGTGGCTTGCTTTGGGAGTGTTGATTACTATTGTTGAATGAGGACTAGCTCATTAGCAAATGACTACGTGAGAATCTTCATATCGTTAATGTCTATTGCTAATGAAGAGGAGCTTGACATGCTTGGTTATGCATCGGGGTATACCTACATAGATTTTGGTGTAGCTAATGTAGTCACTTGTGGAGCAAAGGTATTTGGAGTATTTTATTCTTGCAGACAACCAAAGATTTATGTGAACACGGTCATCAGTGGTTGTGGTGGAAGCTTCCTAGTGCTAATTAGATCATTCTCCACATGTATTGTCAAATCGTATGTTTCGAGTAAGACACCTTCTCCCATGGAGCTTATCATGACCATGATGTTTGAATTAAAAGGATTCAATTAAAACATAAATGCAATCTTGGCTAGAGGTTAGGAAGTCACAAGAATCCTTTGCCAGGTTTTGTGAAACCTTGTATTGAAGTCACTCATGGCCTCTTATGGGGCACTTTTGATGGTGATTAATTGATGTAGCAATAAGGAGTGATCTCCCTTTCGTGAGAAACATTTGAACAATCTATCTCCAAGTTGATCCCAAGAACAAATAGAACTAGAAGCCAAAGATAGATACTAATATTGAGCTTTTCCTTTGAATGAAGTGACCAACAGCCTAAGAGCAATATTTCCTCCACTATGTTATGTACTCTGCATACCTCTGCTATATCTTGGAAGCATTTGGAGGGGGTTTTGAAATTTTATTTGAATTTTTTTGGAATATCCTTGAGGGAATTAATGGGTATGAAAAACCATACATCTAGGGGTGTAGGTGGTTGTAGTAGACTACCACTATCCTAGGTTATAAAATTTATAGGAGCAGGGGTAACTAGATGAGCCATTGAAAATAGATTCCTATGGATAGGGTATAGTGATATTTTTATTTGAAAAGTTTAGCCTCCTGGTGGAGTAGACGAGGCTCTAGATCTTGTGCTTTCACTTCTTTCCCTATTACTTCTTACAAGTGAAACAAAGCTTGTAAGTCTTCATCTTCTTGATACTGAGGCAGGTAATTGGGAGTACTAGAAATGGCCCCTTGAGGATGCTCTTTTTTGGATTTGAGGCATGAAATTTCTTGCCTATTTCCTAGTCTGATTCAATAAATATTTTTGAATTCTAATCAGACATTCGAAATAACTTTGGGTCCCACTAGGCCTACTAGAAAAATAATTCTTGACCATCAAATCTTGCGCCTATCTGATAGCCCTATGGGAAATTTAGTGAGTGGGGGACCAATTCGTACCCCACTAAATACCTCTGATATTTTGATAGAAAGTCAACTCTTCTTTGAGTTGGGGAGAAAACCTAGAAGGAAATGAAAATATAAAACATGAAAATTATGATGTGCCAAAGCTTTTACAACATTTCAAACCTCAATTATTTTCCTATGAATGATATAATAGACACATAATGCTACAACCCTTCATTGTTGGGAAGATAATTTGCAACAAAGGCTAAGTAAAAGCACAGTGTATTATTTCAAATCTCCTCCTGAGAAGCACCAATTAAGGTCTGATCAAGCATAAAAAAAACTCCAAAAGTTAATAGAAATATCCAAAAATTGCAGTTCTAACTATTTCTCCTTTTACAGAATAATATGGAAAAACAACCCTTAAATAAAGTAGAGAAGTTCAAGAAACATAAACCAATTTATGAAAGCTATCATTAAATCACAGAAGCCTACAACATTGAAATCAACTACCTAAACTATCAAATTAAGCGTAACATAGTGTTTTTATCATGAACAAAAACATAAAGAAGGAACTTGGCAACGACCATAACATGAAAAGTTTCAAAGATTTCCTCTAAACAAATTAAACTTAAATATCAAATGAACTTAAGAAAATAGGTCAGATGCCAATCTGATGAGAGTTTGAGTTAAGAAAATATAACATGCTAGAGAATAGTAGTATTTTGTAAACTTTCAAATTTTGAAAATATCTCTAAAAAATAAGGAAAACTAAAGAACTTTTTTGCATATGTTTCCAACCACTATTTATAGTTGGAAAAAGAGAGCACCACCACCAACATTCCAAAATCATAAATTGCTAGATACTTGCACTTGATAGCCCAAGATTCGATCTTAGATACCTTTTAGATCATGGAAATATTTGCTCATTAATTCCCAACCTCCTCATTAATTTCCTTTATCTATATTTAGCAAACATTGCAATATGAAAAAAATCAAATCTAACATAGCTTTGACAAAATTTGATTGATCAACCATACAAATTGATGGCACCGATTAAGGTTCCATCCTGAAGACAAGAAATCCACTACTTTCTAAAAAACTCCACCCAAAATACCCTTCCACTAGAATAACAACTAGTTTGGACAAACATATTATGTGTCCAGTGGTTGGACAATCTTAAAACTAAGAGAATGGCTTTGAGAAAAATCTCGCTGAGATGACACATGTTTCACCTTGCCCCCGAAGAGAAAGGTGATATACAAAATTTGTGTAGCCACCACATGGTGCATTGCATGCTTTTGGAGAAATATTATTTTCATTAAGTGTGTACTCCTAAAGAAAATAAAGTAGATGCCAAAAAACCCAAAAGAAAATGCAAAATTTTCTTTACATAATTCAATATCCAACATTGTTTCTTAGCTCCATACTATCCCCAAGAAAATAGAAAATCTAAAGCCTCAAATAAGATCATTATCAAGATTATCAAAAAGAAAATTAATAACATTGGTTGGGATTGGCATCTACAATTAAATCCTTCTCTCTAGGCATATTGAACCAACATCAAAATACTAGTTGGTACTAGACCTTACTCCCTAGTCTATGGTAACGAAGCACACAATTATCTTTAAGTGTATTAAAACAAACACAAGATGAGTTATAACAAAAAAATCAAGGGTTGAAACTTCCAAGAAGGAGATGTTGTATTGAAAGAAAATCAGAAGACCATGTTAGACCAAAATGGCAAGGGGAATTTTGAAGCAAAATGGTTAGGACCTTTTGTTATCATAGCCCACTATGGATCAAAAGCTTATCAACTCGCAACACTAGAAGGAGATCCATTAGAGGAACCTATGAACAAAATGCATCTCAAGAGGTTATATGCCTATCACAAGAGGGGAAATATTCTAAAAACTCAAAAAGTAAAAAATAAAAAATCCCAAAAAAATAGAAAAAGGATTCAAAACAGTAAAGAGAAAAATAGTCCTCTAGCAAAAACCACTTTGGTGGCACTTTGGGCATGTACCTTTGTGAAAACCTATTAAACAAGAACCTTGTGTAAATAAAATTCATCTACATATATTAATGAATCTTATCACTTCATCACATCCACAATAATATTGGAATCCATTTTCCACCCATCCACTCTCACACCTGCCATGGCTTGGTATTCAAGAAAATTTTCATTCAACTAATTTGAGTTGTACCCTTAGGTCATCCTATTTGATTCTTATCAAAGTTCCATAACACTCAGCTATGGGAAATTTCTTATAGTTGGTGATGACATTAGATTCTTGTATTACCTGAGTCATGTAAATAGAATTCCAAAATATCCCAAAAGAATTCAAACAAGTTGTTATGTTTAAAATCCAAAAACATTCAAAAATTGTAAAGTTCAAAATCCAAAAACATTCAAACAATTTGTAAAGTTTAAAATCCAAAAAAAATAGAAAATTTGTAAAGTCTAAAATCCAAAAACATTCAAAAAGTTGTAAAGTTCAAAATCCCAAAAACACTAAAATAGTTGTAAAGTTTAAAATCCAAAAACATTCAAAAGTTGTAAAGTTCATAATCCCAAAACATGCAATAACTTGTAAAGTTCAAAATCCGAAAAGACTCAAAAAGTTGTAAAGTTCAAAATCTCAAAAAAATTCAAAAACTTGTAAATCTCAAAAATATCCAAATCATCCTCAAATCCAAAAACATTCATAACATGTAAAAATTTCAAAAACATCCAAATCAAATTAAAATCCCTAAACAGGTCTAAAACATCAAAAAACTCAAAAACACTTGTCAAACTATGTTTTTTTTTGTGCATGTATGTAGGAATGTCCATCAACGATGAGCCCCTGAAGCATTAGGTTAGTCCTTAGGAGTCAAACATGTAATAAATGAACATTTCAAAATGTTCACATCTCATCAATAAATGATCAAGAGTAAGTAGAACTATGTTGTCTTTATTCTTACATTTGTAAGGCTAGCATCAATGAACCCTCGAGGCACTAGGTCAGTCCCTCTTAGGTCCTATTTCTTACCCTTGGGAAAAAAAATTTAAAAAAATTAAAACCCTAAATCATTGCAATATCTTAAAAACTCAAAATAGCTTCAAATAACTCAAAAAATTTAAACATTTGAATAACAAAAAACCTAAAAACCCTCAAAACATTTCAAAATGTCAAAAACATTCAAATATTCCAAAAATATCAAATTCACCCATATCATCTTGCTTTCACCCATAATAATCTTCTTTCATAATAAATTGATTGGCATTCTCACCCTTTGGTGAAGTAAGTAGAAAAGGGAAGCATTTCATAAAGTAAACTCTAAGGAAAATAAGTCATGGAGTCAAGGTTAATCTTTGAAAATGTTAATCAAGTTTATATCAATATCCTAATTAGTTTAACATAACATCCTTATCCAATGAACTCCCTAGGATATATCTTTCTGACAATGTTCCTCATTTAGATATTAGGTAAAAACATATAGATCACTTTGGCAATAAACATGAATAACATTAATTGCTTGTTCATTTTAATATTTTTCTATGATTTATCTTGTTGGTCCATTCTCATGATGTCTTGATGTTGGCCATCAAAATGAATTAGAGACAAAGGAGTGGGGCATTGATCATTTTTAAATTTGTTGTGATTTTTGGATATTCTTGTAGTACAACCTAAACAAAGAATTATCTTTCATGTGTCAGGATAGTCTCAAGTAAAACAATGGATAGGAAATATTAGGATCATACATTTTGTGTTTTAGTATCCCTACTTCGAGGGCTAATTCTTTCACATGATCAAACAAGGCTTTTGTATGTCAAGTATGAACAATAATATTCCTATCTATTTACACTGTCAAAGTCCATTTTATTAGATACAATTTCGACCTGGATCTTCCTACCTTAGTGCATCATGTCTATTTTCTATATCAAAAATATGGATTTCTATAATTAATTAAGACAAAGTCTTAGACAAGAATCAATATAATATCTCTTATCACCAAATCCAATGAAATCTCAGAATAATTATGGATTTTTTGGAATATGAATCAATATCAACATAAAAGAAAGGCTAATAAATGAACCATCCCATTTTTTTATTCTATCCACATTCTGTCTAGTTCTTACTAACATACAAGTATCATGACATAACAAAAATAAGTGTATCCATCTTGCATCCACAAACTATATACATAATGTACATCTTGCATATGCATAGCATGTCATATCAAAAGTACAAAAATAAATGCATTCATATCATCCATAACATATGCGTCTCATTCACAAATCATATACATTTTTCATACATTGCATCATAGGCCTAATAAATGCATCACATTTTCATTCATAATCATACATCATCCATAATGCATCCATATAAAATCATAGAACATCCATAGCTTGGAATCATGAGCATGAAATAAAATATCATATCATGATCACATTAAAACTTTTCTCATATATATTAGAATAATCAAATATCATGATACAAGTCAAGTACATTTGATAAATATATACATGAGGCTATCGAAAATGATCCCATGAATGAATGTACATCAAATAGTCAGGATATACATAAAAAAATGTGTATATAAATGAAGCTATCCCATGCTCTATTATTCCTCCTATCAAGAGGGATGCTAATGATCCCCTTCACCTGAAGGCCCCTTTACTAAGGGCCCACCTGCTAAACTACTTGGCGTAACCCCACTCTTATGGGAAAAATCTAATTACCATTGGTGTCATGGAACATCTTTGTGGTACAATGTCTTGTAATAAGAATCCTATGCTCTATATTATCCATAAAGTGTAGTGGACACCTATCCCTATCCCTGAGCCTATGCTTATAGTTGTGCAGTAGAATTGAGTTGCTACCTCTGTGCTATCTCATATGCAAGTGAGAGTGCTAATTGTTGGTGCTCTTGATTTTTCTCCTATTTGTATCTATCTCGATCTTTCCTTGCAATGTTTGTCTCATGTCTATCCATATCCCTCTCTTGTATAGCCTAGTCTCACTTTCCCATAAATACATATATATGTAGATCTCTTAGATCTTTTACCTACTAAACTACAAGAGGTTGCTAAGGAATAAGTGGTGGCTACTAGGGAGGCTATTGCAGAATCTGTTCGTCATGTTGTCTTGAAACCTATCTCAGAACCTAATCATCATGAGGAGACTACTATGATATTTTTCCAATCAACTCTCTACCTCTACCTCTACCCAATCTTTTTCATGCACCATAACCTCCTACAGGATCTATCAATTTTATAGCCTCATGGGGAGAAAACCAAGCGTCATAGGCTAGTGTGGTTTCTAGACCATCACATCCCCCAGCATAAACCCATGGAAGTGGTAAAAGATATGCAAAGTCCTAAATAGTGACCTATGGGTCCACTCGATCTTCCTAGGTTTTCACTCTTGTAGAACATGTCTATACAACCCTGTAATCTAGTGTCGGGACATCTTGTTAGTCACCAAACTACTGAATTGCCCTATCAAGAAGATATATCTCAATGATATAATGTCAAAAGCCCATAATCCACCTTGTATATTAGGTATAGAAAATATTTTTTTAATCATCCATCCATGGTCGTTCCTAGAGCCAATGTCTCCACCTAAATACTGACATGTTATATATCACCCTCCTATAGTAAGCTATCCTTGTCACTTTGATGTGGAGTGTAATCATGGCTTAGTATCTATATACAACAAGCTCCTCTTCATGAATGTTCACCAACACAATGATAGGCCTAAGCATGACAATGTGCTCCCAAGCCTAGATGTGTAGTAAAGTCACACTAGAGGATAGGTTGTGTCCCCACATATAGACTACTTGGTGCATATCGTTGCATAGATAAGCTAGTATCATTGGACCCCATGCATACATAATTATATAGTTAACCATGAATTCCAACACTAAGCTTCAACTAGTTTTGAATCCTCTATTGTATCTATTTGAAACAAAGACCCACATGATCAATTGTGTGATAAAAAGTGTCAAATCCTTAACACGTATGTGGTGTTGGTACAAGTCAATCTAATAGCTCTCTACCTCTAAAGCATTGGTAGCTAGCACTCAGAACATGGCCTCTAGGCTGAGCTCTATGTTGTAGACAACAAAGGTGCCATGAATAGGAAATTGAAGGATGTGCAAACATCCTCAACTGTGATGGTCACCTCCCCAATTCAAAGATGGAAAGATGAGGTCTCAGAATTCCTTCTCTCCATGAGCACTATCATAATCACAAGATGAGTTTGAATCTCTGACATATGTGCAATGAAGTGTAAACTGATGGATCCTAGGAAGAAACTCTAATCATTCTTGCATCTCCATAACCATGGAATAATGATAGATCTCCTCTCCCATAATTGTAGAGGATAGAAGGACTCTTGCAAAAATAATGTACACAATATCAAATTTTCTAAAAATTGAAAAAAATCTAAGTTTGAAATCCTAAAGTAGCATGTGTGCCACTTTAAACAAGTGTGTTGTGCTATCAAATTTCCACTTGTGTCACACTTTTATGAGTGCATCACTAAAAGGAAAGTGCACTACTTTATACAAGTGTGTCACACTAGTCCATTTTGCAAGTGCATAGATAAAATACATATGCATGACACTTTTTGAAGTGTTCCTAGGGTTCCACAATTGTGTTGCTCTACAAATTTACATGTGTGTCACTCTGGTAGTAAGAAAATGCATTGGGTTTAACAAGTGTGTTACAATTTTGCAAGTATGTCATAAGGAAACACAATTGCATCACCAATGGTAACAACTCCACTGCTGAAATAGTGACACACTTGTAGACAATTTTTGACCTAAAATTATCCTACCTAAAAAGAATGCAAGAAAAATATTTTGAGGTATGTACGGATGGTTTTGCATCGATTGACTGCTAGAACTCACAAACTCGATTTGTGAGGTATTGTGGAAGCACATGATTCACCATTGCATCAGCAGTTCTACAAGGCTTCTATCCAAATTTCTCAAATTCTCAAACTCAAAGTGTGTAAATGAGTTGGAAAATGACCTTAGCCCCTATATATACATTAAAATTAGGGTTTTTACCTAGTAGCATAGTGAAAACCTAGGGTTTTGCCCCTATGTCTCCATTTTTAGCTTGGTAGCCTATTTTAATTGTTTTATCAGTGTCCTAGAGCTTCTTTTATTTCTTTTTCATAACTAAACAAGTCTTGCAACTATGCCACAAGCGTGATAAAAAATCCATCTTTTATGCTTGAACTCTCAAGGGGGTAGTATACTAGTAGTCATTCATTATGTGGGGCATAGTGGGGCATAAGGAAAAAGCAAGGAAATTTTTAATTTTGATTACAACAACATCAATTCTTTCAAAAAATGCGACAACTACATCACTTCAAAGAGGGAAAAATGCACACTTAAATCTGTCCTTATAATATCACATACAAATTAACATCACTTTGTAGTTTATTTCACCTAATTCTTCCATTTAATTAAATAATATCAATTACTTAGTTAAATTCATGTTTTCTCCTACTAATTAAATAAATCAAATTTATTTAGTTAATTCATTCTCCTTCACACTAATTTTGTTAGTGAATGTTAGCATAGTAGTTTACTATCACATTGTTAGGGAAGGAAAAGGCGGTTATATTAACCACATCCTCTTATAGTTATATAATAATTTCTACACGCATCCATGTATCCTCTCATCATTTATATTGTATCCAAGCTTAATGGTAAATTATCAAATCAATAGTGTTCATTAGATTTTCCAACATGTGGTATTAGAGCTGCAATGCTTTTGTCCTTTGCATGATGGAAAGATGAGTATGATAAGAGGCAAGAATAGAAGGTGATTGACCTATTGTAGAAACTACATTAACTATCAATGTCTTTTTCTTGAGTGATATGGAAGTATGACTAAGGTGTGAATACCAAATGATTGTGCAAACAATGGGTGACTAGAATGCTTCTATAATTTTAACTCTAAATTATAATAAGTGTGTCATATTTGCAAATAGATCATACAGGCATTAAGTAAAATTTTGTGTGGAGGAAAAGATATAAAGAGGATCAAATAACCTGTGCTCACTAGTGAGAAACACCCATTTCACATTGAATGTCGTGCCTGAGAGTAGAAATGAACAAAGCAGGAATTGTTGAAAAAAATAATCTTGAGCAGTCTCTGATAATGCATTAAATCTGAGGTTAAGAAGAAAATCAAATATGGATCATACTCACCATCTTTAGAAATATGGCGTCTAGGTAATTGCTCTCTTTGGCGGCAAATTTATAGTAGTTAGGTTCAAATTTGGAGTGGAATTTTTTTTATGTTATTTGAAAAGCCAAAGTAGCTTTGAATGTATATTCTGTGCAAGTAAGCAAAGAATGAGGATAAGTTTTCTCACGTGAGGAATGAAGGGAATGATGGCCGGAGACATAGAAGAGAAAGATGTTAAAGGGAGCATCACAGTGGTGGCGGTCGAGGAGTATCTGCTTAAAATTCCTTGAAGTCACTAAACCTTGTGCCCATGCAGGAAGCTATCCCACACGTATTAGCGACATAGAAGCGTCGGTCTTGTTGGAAAATGCACAACTTTTGTAGTATCGTGTATAGAGCATTTGCTTTCACGAATATTTTCATAAGTAAGCAATTTTTGAATGTAATCTTTTTCTAAGTGAAATAGAATATTGAAAATATTTCTGTCTCCTTGTGTGTCTGTCTCCTTCCCTTGATACACTTCCGCTGTAATGTGTTTCATTATTTTCCCACAATAGGAGTTTATTTTTCAACATGGTATCAGAGCCCTAGGTGTATTGGGCAATTAGTTTTTACAGCTTTAGATCTTAATCTGGGTTTTTTCGTAGTTTCCCCATTTTAGCAAAATGTCTGGAGGAGAAAATAGAAGCTGGCAGTAGCCACCTGTTTTCGATGGTAGAAACTACGACATGTGGGCAAAGAAAATGAAGACTATTTTCATAGCTAATGATTTATGGGAGTTAGTTGCAAATGGGTTCACAGATGTGACTGACCCAACTGCATTTACAATATTGAGCAATGCTCAAAAGAACCAGTTGAAGGAGACACGGAAGAATGATGCAAAAGCCCTCAGTTTGATTAAGGCAGCCTTGATAGAGGCTATCTTTCCCTGAATAGCAGTAGCTACTTATGCAAAAGAAGTGTGGGAAACACTTCAAACCACCTGCAAAGGATCTGAGAAAGTCAGATCAGTCAAACTCCAACTGCAACAGAGAGAGTTTGAGACCATGCAGATGAAGGACAACAAGTCCATTATAGATTTTCACACAAGGGCAACCACTTTGATTAACCAGCTGAGGATAAGTGGTGAAACTTTGGAAGAATAGAAGATTGTGGAGAAGATATTAAGAAGCCTTCCCACAAAGTTTGATTTAATTGAGTGATTGCAAACTTTTAATACGGTCCAGATACAAAGGAGAGGAAGGGGAGAAGGTAGAAAAAGGCTCCTAAGGAGGAAAAAAGAACAACAGTTCTTATCAGAAAAAGGATAAAAGAAATGTGTAGTGCTACAACTGTCAAAGGTATGGTTACTATGCAAGTGATTGCAGGCAAAAACGTGACCAAGGGAGTCAGAATGCACATGTTGCTGACTCAAATGTGGCTAGAAATTAAAGACAGTCACAAGTATTCATTGCATGTAACCTTGCAGAACAGAGCAACGCTGAAGTTTGGTACTTGGACAGCAGCTGCAACAACCACATGAGTGGTAACAAAGACTTGTTTGCCTCCATTGATAGCAGCGTGAAGTCTGAAATAAAAATGGGGAACAATGAGATGGTTCCAGTCATGGGAAAATGCATGGTATGCCTACAAACCAAGCATGGTGATGAAAGACAAATATATGATGTCTTCTATGCCCCATGATTGAAACATAATCTCTTGAGCATTGGACAGATGGTCCAAAACAGGTATAGAGTGCTGATGGAGAAAGGGGAATGCATCATCTATGATAAAGATGGAAGCAAAAGAGTTATGGCAGCGGTTCAAATGACACAGAACTGAATGTTTCCTCTCAAGATGCAAATCTCAGCACATTCAAAAGGCCTAGAGCAATCAGCCTTCAAAGCAGCCATTCAAGATATCTCCAAGCTATGGCACCTCAGGTATGGACACTTAGGTTACTCTGGTTTGAGTTTTTTGTCCAAGAAAAATATGATAGATGGTTTGCCAAAAATTGAAGAGCCTAATGTTAGATGTGAAGCTTGCATTTTGGGCAAGCAACATAGGCAGCCTTTTAATTCAGGCAACTCTACAAGGGCTAGAGCACCATTGGAGTTGGTGCAGACTGACTTGGTAGGCCCTATGCAAAATCTGTCTTTTGGCAAAAGCAGATTTTTTATGACCTTTATAGATGATTACAGCCATAGGACATGGGTCTATTTTTTGCAGCATAAATTTGAAGCATTTGATAAGTTTTTGTTATTTAAGGCCCAGGCTGAAAAGGAGAGTGGACACTTTATTAAGGTCCTAAGGTCAGATCATGGAGGAGAGTATACCTCCAATCAATTTGTAAATTTCTGCAGGAAAAATGGCATCAAGAAGCAGCTCACAGCCAGTTATACTCCACAGCAAAATGGAGTGGCTGAAAGGAAAAACAGGACCATTGTGGAGATGGCAAGGAGCATGATGAAAGCAAAGGGACTCCCTATTGAATATTGGGGAGAGGCTGTAGCAACAGCTATTTATCTGATAAATAGAAGTCCAACGAAGGCAGCCCGTGATAAAATCCCTCAAGACGCATGGACAAAACAAAAGTGGTCAATTGAGCACTTAAGAGTGTTTGGGTGTGTAGCCTATGAACACGTTCCTAAAGAAAATAGGTAGAAATTGGATGACAAGGGTGAAAAGTGTATTTTCTTGGGCTACTGTATAGAGTCCAAAGCCTATCGGCTATATAATCCAGTCACCAAGAAGATAATCATCAGTAGGGACGTGGAGTTCCTAGAAAATGAGTCATGGGATGGAAAAGTTGACAACAATACTGATATTTCTATCTCCATACCCCTTAAGGATGAAGAAGTTGCAGAGCGCAGATGCACTGGAAACCTACAGGAAGCTGCCAATTCAGAAAACAGTAGCAGTAGCTCCGGAAACTTTCAACAGGGAAGGAGCTCCAAAAACTTCCAGCAGGGAAGATGCTCCGGAAACTTTCAACAGGAAAGTTGCTCCAGAAACCTACAGCAGCAGACTTCTTCATCAGGCCAGCAGCCAAGCAGCTCTGGAAATTCAGACCCCACTCTCACCTCCCTAGTGCCAAGAAAGACTAAGAGTCTAAGGGAGATCTACCAAGGTGAAAGGTATGATGAAGCTTTTAATGAGAGTGTAAATTTTGCATTATTTTCTCATAGTGATCCTATTTATTTTGAGGAGGCTGTGAAAGAACAAAAATGTTGTGAGGCCATGGATGAGGAGATAGATGCAATAGAAAGAAACAATACATGGGAGCTCACTGATTTACCCAAAGGGAAATCAGTTATTGGTGTCAAATGGGTCTACAAGACCAAATGTAATGCCGAAGGAAGAATAGAAAGGCATAAGACAAGATTAGTTGTCAAGGGGTACAAACAGCAGTTTGGGAGAGATTATGATGAGACTTTTTCCCCTATTGCAAGGATGGAGACCGTGCGGGCAGTCATTGCAATTGCAGCCCAGCACATGTGGAAGGTTTATCAAATGGATGTGAAGTCCGCCTTTCTCAATGGAGTCTTAAAAGAAGAGGTATATGTGGAGCAGCCCTTTGGATATGAAGTTCCAGGTAAAGAACACAAAGTATATAGGCTGAAGAAAGCTCTTTATGGGCTGAAACAAGCTCCATGGGCATGGTACAGCAGGATTGACTCATACTTGATGAGCAATGGCTTTAGCAAAAGCGATGGTGAGCCCACTCTTTACATCAAGGTAGCAAATGGTAAAGTTTTAATTGTTGTCTTGTATGTAGATGATTTAGTATTTACTAGGGATGATGATTTCCTCATTGCTAATGTTAAAGATGCCATGAAAAGAGAGTTTGAAATGATAGATTTAGGACTGGGCATGTCTTGGCGGAAGGATCATGGTATGCCAAGCAGAGACATAGGTAGCTTAAAAAAATTGAAAAATGGGTGTTAGGCAACTTGGCGTAAATATTTGAATAAGTTATCTATATTATTTCAAAAAATATGTAGAATAAATTTGTATAAAATTAGATATACAAATACTAGGTTTATTTAAAAATAAATAAAATCTATTTGTGAAAATTTGAAATTTCAATCACAGTGTACTTAAATTCGAGAAAAAAATAAAGAAGTAGATTAATGCGTAGAATACCTAACCATAATAAAATGATAATATTTTTTGTAGATTTTATATATAAGTAGAGGACTCATGTTGGGATCGTGCATATTTTTTTTGTAATTTTTCCAAGTAAAACAATTATGAGATTTTTTATTACAACTTTTTAGAAAACATAAAAACTCATCACGTGGAGCCACCTTAACTTGGTCAAAAATTCATGAAATTTAATTTTTCTTTTTTTAATCCTATATTATGTAAAGCATATAATGTGACGCATGTTTTGGATTCAAAAAATATGATACCGTTTGAAAGTTATAGATGTTTTTCAATCAGCCTATCGATCAGGACTTTAGTCGTAATTCTAATAGAAAATGAATAATAATTATTTATTAAATTCAAATTAAATCATAATTTATATTTTTGGAAAGATGAGAATATCCTCTAAAAACCCTTTTCATTTCATTAATTTTGGGTGAAAAAAAAGTCGTCAGCCACATACCCTACAAATATTGCCACTTTTTGGCATGATCCTGCACATATACCCACTCTTAAGATATTTTCTAGGCATAGAGGTCCAACAATTGGATAATGGCATCTTTATTTCACAATCAAGTTATGCCAAACAAATCTTGAAAAGATTTAGGATGTTGGACAGCAAAGTAGCCCCAACCCCAACAACTATAGGTCTGAAGTTGAGTAAAGAGGACAACAACAATAATGTTAACCCAACCCTCTATAAGAGCATGGTTGGAAGCCTCATGTACTTGATAGCTACAAGACCATATTTAATGTATGCGGTAAGCCTGATTTCTAGGTTCATGGAGCAACCTAAGGACACACACTGGCAAGCAGGTAAAAGGATTCTCAGGTATGTCAATGGCACAAAAAACTATGGCATAATGTATACCGCCTCTAATGAGTTTCAGTTGGTTGGGTACACTGACAGTGATTGGGCAGAAAATGTGGATGATAGAAAGAGCACATTCGGGTATGTTTTTCACTTGGGTTCAGGAGCAGTTTCATGGGCTTCCAAGAAACAACCGATTGTTACTTTATCCACAGCCGAAGCAGAATACATAGCAGCGAATGCAGCAGCATGCCAAACTGTGTGGCTAAGAAGGATCTTAGTAGATTTGAGAGAAGAACAAGAGGATGGAACAGTAATTTTCTGTGATAATGTTTCATCAATAGCCTTGACCAAAAATTCTGTGTTTCATGGAAGAAGCAAACATATTGAAATCAGGTATCATTTTATTAGAGAATTGGTTGAGAATAATGAAATTAAAATGGCATTTTGCAGGTTAGAGCAGCAACTCTCAGATATTTTTACAAAGGATTTGTCAAAAGAACCTTTTGAGCACCTAAGATATAGGCTGGGTGTGCAGGAATGCGCTAGAACTTCATTTCTAGAAAACACAGAGAAGATCAGGTGTGTCGGAACTTCAAAAAATAGTTCCAGAATGTAGAACAAAGGAAATAGGTTTCTTGTAGGAACTTTTCAGTGCTCTGGAACTTTTATGGCAATCGTCGAGGAAGTTTAAGTAGGTGTTGAAAGAGTAGGAACTTTTTGCACGGGCTTTGCCGTGCTCACGGAACTTTAGGGTGATGCACGAGATTTGAAGAGTGTTGAAAAAAACATGAAATTTTGCACAAAGAAACTTTGCTCTAGAAGTTGTTTCTGGATTTATTGTACCATAAGTTTCCAAATGATGAAGAAGAGTAAGAAATACTCAAGATTAAGGAGTGTTGAAAAATTAATCTTGGTGATACATGACCAGGTTGGATTAAATGCAAGGTCGGAGAAAATCAAATGGAATCTACCCCCACTGCCGTGTTAGAAATACTTGTTGGTTAGTAATTGCTCTCTAACCATTTAGTATGGTAGTTGAGTTCAAATTTGAGCGGCATTTTTGTGTATTGGCTGAAAAGCCAAAAGTAGCATTGAATGTATATTCTGTGCAAGTAAGCAGACAGAGTTTTCTGGGTGAGACAGAAAGAGGGAATGTTTAGCAGAACATAGAAGAAGAAGGAATGTTCAGGAGCATCTAAAAAGTGATGTTCAGGAGTATCTACTGCAGCAGAAGTCAGTAAGCCTTGCGCCCGTGCACCGAAAGCTATCCCACACGGAGCAGCAGTGCAGAAGCGTCAGTGCGCTGGAAAACGCATAGCTTCTGTAGTATACGTGTACAGAGCATTTGCTCTGAATATTTTCATAAGTAAACAGTTTTTGTATGTAATCTTTTTCTGAGTAAATAGAATAAATATGCAAATATTTTTGTCTCCTTGTGTATCTGTCTCCTTCTGTTGATACACTTCCACTGTAATGTGTTTCATTCTTTGCCCACAATAGGAGTTTTTTTTTCACTTGAGGAATCACATACTTGTAGTCGATGAAGCTCTAGCATGGTGCGGTAGGCCTATCATTTGGTTTTAGTCAGTTTGAGTATACAATTTATTAACTATCAAACTAAATGCTCTTGCTTGAGAGAAGACTACCAATATGAACTTATGGATCCATGATATTTGCTCTGCAATAATAATCAAAATGATTATTATATTTTCTATGTGTGGTATGAGGTGATTTTTTGTATCTCAATGTTTCTTTTTGCTCATTTATTTGTTCCTCTTGGGATGCATCAAGTGTGTTTGAAGGTAGCGGTAGAAGAATATTGATTGTTGTTTGGCCTATGAATGGAGAAACGCCATGGTAATAAGCTAGTGTAGAATGTTGTACCTGTTTCTCCTTGAAGGGCATAAGTAAAGATTATTTGTTTGGTAGAGAGATTTTATAGATTTTATCAGTGGTAATTGCTTCTTGGGATTAAGGTGTCATTTCTTTATGGAGAGTGTATGCCATTGATCCAAATTAAAGGATCTTAGATGAGTTTGAACTCTTCAATATTTTGCATCATCATGGCTATTGGAAATTGTAGTGAAGGAGATGTTGGAGTGATCAAGATTAGGGAGAAGCATAAGGGAATATAGTCTCAAGCATCTTTACCAAAACAAAAAAGATGACTTTATCAATGTTATCAATGGATTTCCAAACAATTATGGACTTTTTGGGGTCGCCAAGCTGGCCTTTCTGAGGAGGTCTCTAAAGAAGAAGCATCTAAGACATCCCGGATGGATAAAGTGTAATGAGGTCATATTGGAGGTTGGTGGCACTAGAGGGTGGAGGAATTTCCATCATCTCAAGTTAGCTTCTCACTTTGAGATGATTCTTTATGTGAGAAGCATTTTTGATTTATTTTATTTTATTTGTTATTTTATACGTGAGAAATAGGGTTAACCACAATGGGTTGACAAAGTGATGAACCACTTAATTTCCCACACAAAACATAACAATTTATGTAATTATGAGGGCCAAAAGATGTAAATAATAATCAGAAAATGGCCATAATTTTTATAGCAACTATGAGGGAAGTTTTTAAAGCATAAAAAGTTGTGTACCTTGTCAAAACCTTATTGTTTTTAAGCTACAGAGGACTCATTCAACTTTAGTGGCAAATGGGTCCTTGCTAGGGTTTATGAATTTAAGATCAGTGTCTTGTTCCTTGATGTTTGCACTCTCAAAGTCCTAGTTATCAACTTCTAGAAGTCTATAGATAATTTTGTAGCTTCAAATCTTTAATTTTGTACTTTGAATGACAACTTTGACAATTTTTCTCCAAACTTTCTCCACTTGATCTTCAACCTATAAATATGCAACCACACATTCAAGGGAAGAAAAACTTGCTATTTGTTAGACACTGGGGGTTTTCCTCAATCAAACCCCTTTTAAGTAATTATACCAAATGATGAAATAAATAAATTGAAGCATGAAACACAAAATATGTAATTGATATCACCTTGGATGATGTCTTGTGAAACAAATCTATTAATTAGAATGTAGTGGCCATGAAGAATGTAGATCTTGGATCCTTGAAAATGATGTGAACAATGCTTGTATGTAGATCTTCAATGCTACATCCAATTCTTAGCTCAACAACACACGAGTGTGTCAAACCCTTGTCTTGATGATATGATCTTGAATTTTTGTAATAGACTCTTGAAATATACCTTCAAATGCCTTATGATTGCTCTTGAAGTTCTCTATAATGCTCTCTTGAAATTTCTAGAATGCTTCGTAAATGTGCTAGGTTGTTTAGATAGAATTGCTAGGAGAAACAATATGAATTAACCCCTTATTTATACTAAACTAGTAGATTAACACCAAGTATAGAAAGAAACTTTATTAAATTCCCATAAAAATGAAATTTAAAAAGGGGGGTCTCATTGAGGGAGGATCCATTCACCACCTAGGGTGCATGGGTCTTGGCTCAGTTTTCCAAGATCTAACCCCGTGGGATGAAAAGAGCAATAAAAACCCATTTTAGATCAACTAATAAAGGGGGTTCCTATTAAGGGAGGACCCATTCCCTACCTGGGGTTAATGGGTCTTGGCACCATTTTCTAGGACCTAAATTTTCCTAATTAAATGTTATATTATTTATATCATGGGTGTTGGGATAGATCTTCTGGAGGTGTCATAATTAAGGCTTAAATTTGAATTAAAGGGGTTAATTAACTCCAATTAACCACAATTAATCAACACCACCCTTGATAAATGTGAAATTTCCTTACAACACTTTTGAACACTTAAATAAGGCACAAATTTAAATAAATTTATTAAGAAGGGGCCCATTAAGCTTAATTAAGTAAATCAATCCTATAAAAGTGTGAAATTGTGTTACAACACTTCACAACACCTTTTGAAAGGACCAATTAAGGAATTTTTTAATCAAATAAAGGACTTAGAATGATTTGAATGGGTACAACACATGTAGTTAGGTCCATTTTATGTCAATTATCCAAATCTAGTGTGAAAAGGGATTTCTTTTTATGACACTACATTTTTTCCCCACTTTAGTGAGAGGATGACCCCATGTCAAACATACACAAAAGTAGACATAAAAGACACTTAAAGGTATGTAGAAATAAGAAAGACACATAATCATACCCTATAAAATCCCAAGAAAAATACACAAAAAAAGGATCAAGCACAATTGTTTCAACGTGATGTGAAACAGGGATGTTTGTCCATAACATATGCTACTCACTCTGAGGTAGTGGAATCTCGGTCTTTCCACTACGTGAGTTGTCCCAAAGAAGTAGAAAATTGGAGAATTATATTAGCCTCCCATACCATACTAAAATTATCCTCCTGACAACTTCAAACGATAAGGTACCATAATGTAATGCTTTATATAAAATTTTTGAATGCCATGTAAAAGTTTTGCTAAAGGGGATTTTCCTTTATTCATGTAAAGGTCTTATTCTTAGGAAACATTGTGGCGAATGTCTCTAAGAGAGGACAAGTAAAAAGTGTTAGATTGTTGCCCATGGTATGCCTCATTCACATCATTCCATGTCAGTAGATCGTACAGTCTTGGAAAACCCAATGACACCACCAAGAAGAAAACACATCACAAAAAAAAAAAAATCACACCCATAATTTTTTTCCAAAAGATGTCATCAATGTATGCCCCCACTTTAAAGTGGTTTCTACACCAACACTATGAGAAATTTCTTTAAATTAGGCAATGTTTTTAATCTAGACATGAGATCTTTCCTCAAAAAATCTATATCAAGTCATATGTTTTTGATATGGTACATCCCTTGAAATAGGAGAGAAAGGTTTCCCCACAAATATAGGGAATCTATGGATTTGGGTTGATATCTATGACACAAGGTTGTCATAGAGCATGGAACTATCATCATTCCCAAAATACTCATAGAACTAGAAGAATGACACAAAGAGAGTGAAAGAAAAATCCTTTTTTAGGTCAACATGGAAGAGACCTATACGTCTCCTTCGCCTTGCATCACCCTAAAGGAAAACACAAAGAAAAGTGAAAAATGCTTACAACATATAGAGAATGAAAGGTACATATAGAAAATGCACAAAGAAGCTACATAAGAAATATAAAACATCACAGGTGATCACATTATGCACATGCAATCACATAAAGAAAAATAGGAAAAAGACAAAAGACTAGTAAGGCATAGGCGAATCAGCCTAAAGAAGGTCATCTGTCACCCAATCTCGGTCGGTATAAACCAATGATGGAAAACTAGCCAAAGGGACAACATCAAGTGCCAAACTAGGACACACACCAAGTTCAAAACTCTTTTTAGTAGATTTGTCATTTAAGTTCATAGAAGCAAAAAACAATGTATTCAACTTATCATGCACTTGTTCATCAATCTTTGCAATGTCAATGTCATCATCTAAGTTAATCACAATAGGAGGTCAAATAACAATGTCCATGCAATGTTCTTGTTTATGTTGTGGAGAGGGTTGAGATTCATCATGCATTGCTTCAAGTAGATTGAGATTTTAATTTTCTATGTTGTTGTTTTCTTGAGTTTGCAATATATGAGCAATAGCACAACATCTACGTCTATGCTCTCTAGCACTTTGATTCCTTTTCAATATATTATCAATTTGTGTTTGTGTAAGAGTGGGTTTTTCAATCATAGGTTCCTTCTCTCCCTTGGGAGGAATAGAAGGAACATCAAAAGGTTACTCAACCACTTTTTCTTTGACTTTGTAAACATATGTTTACGACTCTAGAAGGTTGTAATTGTTTGTGTTATCTCATGGTCTCTTGTAAGAAATTGTAGGAGGTTTGTCTATAGGTTGTTCTTGTATGTTTAGAAGTGCTTTTGGTTCAATCATTGCTTTGTTAAGGATAGGTGTTTCATTTATAGGTTGAGACATGTTTTGAAGGGATAATTCTGATATTTTCTTTGCCTTGAACTTTTGATATGATTTGAAAAAAATCTTCCGCAGTCTTTATAAGGTTCCATAGGCTCAAGCCAAAAGTAATCTAGTGAAAAATTCCCTTTTTTCAAGGCCAGATGAAATCCACTATGATTCATAGTGAAGATGTCATTTCCAAATGGAAAATTTAGGCATTTATGCACAATCGAAGGGACGACATTCATAGGTGAAACCCTTAGATATCTAGCTTCACATGAGGTAGTTCAATTGTGGAATGTTGGAAAGAGGAAGCGTATGTTTTGGTCCAACCTTTAAAGGGAGATCTATTATGCCTATCATAGGGAAATAAAATCCATTATTTGTCTTGATCTATGCTTTTGGGTTATCATATGTTTCTTGATATAGCTCATGCACATATAATAATTCTTCTTTGATCACATTCTCTCCATAGATGAGATCAATCAATGTCCCATTAGTGGGCTTATTATTGATCCATTTAGCTATGTAAAGAGGACCATCAGGTGTATTCTTTGGTATGCCACTTTGTGAGAAAGCAATGTCAAGAGGTTTTCTAGTTGATCCCTTACAATTCTAGCTTTGATAAATGCTATCACATTATCTAGGAGATTCTTTTGGAGAATATCTATATTTTTATCATTTGTGTCAACATTCATCACATCATTCTTTGTTTCACTAGATTTGATGACTGAAATGTTGTGCTTAGGCATGGGATTTTTAAAGATTTGAAAATTTTGACTAGGAGGGGCTATAGACTTATTACCTTGATCATTCACACCTTCACTTTGAAGTTGATTACTGTCAATAAGGTCTTGCACAAGATGTTTAAGATGCTTACAGTATTTTGTACCATGTCCATTTTGTTGAAGAAAATGACAATAAGATTTTTTTTGAAATCCTTTAGGAAATGGTATAGTAGGAGAATGTTCTCTAACATGAGGTAAGGTAAGCATGTTCTTGTCAACAAGCTGCAACATGATATTATGAAGAGTATCGGGTAAATGGGTGAATTCTCTCTCCCTTTCTCTGAAAGGAGTTGTCATCTTTATAGCAGTCATTTGATTATTGTTTTGTTGGATTTTTTTAGGGTGATTTACTTCTCAATATCCCTTATTTTTTTTTCTTTGAAGGTTTATAATTGTTTTGAGTTGTATGTCAAGTCAAATTTTCATGATGACTAGGTAGATTTTTCACATCACAACCTCAAGTCAAGTTTTGATGGTCACGAAGGGCTATACATAACTATGTGAAGGATGGAAACCTCAACATTTCAAGTTTTATTTGGAGTATATCTTGGAATATGGAAATGAACATTCATTGAAGGTTGGGATAAAAAATATTAATGTTCAATTGTGAATATAATGTTTGGTATCTTTCTATGAAATTGGTCGCTTTCTCATCCTTTTTTTTCTCACATGCCATTAAATCAGTAAGGGTCATCTTGGGACCCATGTGAATATGGAAGTGGTTATAAAAGGAATAAATTGGTTCATTGAATGAACCAATTTAATTGTTTGGGAAAGAGGAGAACCACTCTAAGGCAATATTTTTCAAGGATCTAGGGAATAACTTAGCCAAATTTTTATCCTCAAATATGAAATTACTACACAAGGTTGTGAAGGTAGAAACATGGCTTCTAGGATATCCTTTCCCACCATATTTCTCAAATCGAGGGACCTCTATACCTTGTGGAATTTTTTCTCATAAAAATTCAATGTAAAACGGGGTGGACTTGATTTATTGCAAAGGTTGATTGTTACTATTTTGTTGTAACGCTTCCACTTGTTTTTGAAGGGATGTCATGGTTTGTAAAAGTGAGTTAATGAGAGGGGCATTCTAGTTATAAGGTTAAGGAGAATGAGATGGTGTAGTGTAGGTATGCAGAGGGCTAGTTAATTGTAGGTTAGTGAAGGTTGATGTTTGAGGTATTATTGTGTTTGAAGGGTTTCTTACGGGAATACCTACAGAAGTGTACACAACACTAGTGGGTATTGTAGTTGGTTGAATGGTAATTGTGGGTTGAAATGTTGTTGTGGGTTGGAATTTTGTTGTAGGTTGGAAGGTTGTTGTGGGTTTGAATGGTGTTGTAGGTTGTGTACTAGTGTATGTAGGGATGGACATTGGTATCATGGAGGATGATATTGGAATTTCAACTTGGGTTTCAGTTGACCCCAAAGCTTGAGTGGAAGTGGTAATGGTAGGGATGGTGTTGGTAATGTTAATGACATTAGTTGTAGGAAGTGAAGTCATGGGAAGTGAAGTATGCAAACTATGAGCCATGGAGGGTTGATTCTCAATGCTATTAGAAATAAAGTTAAGAAACCCAAGATCCACATCGAGTGAGATATTGTGGGATGACATGAGCTTTAAACTATGTCTTATAATACTATTGTGAATAGGACACTAAGTTGTAAAGCTCATGAAAGTTTTACAACCATAGTGTGAAAACCATATAATAGCAAAGGGGCAATGCAATAACCTAGAATGAAATGTAATTTTCAGATTTTAAGTAATGAAATTGACTAATTACACAATGCAATTAGCTAAAAATGAAATGTTTGAATACAATATTGAATTTTAAAAATGTACTAAAATGAAGCAATTTAAGGTAAATGTAATGAATTTGATGAAACAACAGATCAAGAAACTAAAATAGGAAAGTAATAGCACCAAAAAGAAGCTATAAATTGATATTTTAATGTCCTAAAAATGCAAATCAATAGCTAATAAGGACTCATTCACTAGTAAGGGAGAATGGGTCCTAATTAGATGTTTTCAGGATGGTTTAATGGATTTTAGAGTGAATTTTGATGATTTTTCAGTTGCCAAAAGGTACAGTCAAAACTTGATTAGGGAATTATTTTCAAGTACGGGAAAATGGGTCTTGGTTGGGTATTTTTAAATTATTTTTATTTTACAAGCTTTCAATGATATCTTTGAGTTATAGGTCTGAGATAGGGAAGTTTAGTTTCAAATTTTCTAGAAATGCAATGCAAAAATGTAATGAAAAGATGAAATGGAAGACCTAGGTTGAAATGCAATTTTGTTTTAATTTTCAAGTGTGATTGTATAGAGATCTGAGGTATATGCGAGGATCACTTGATGGGCCAAAAGGTATGATATGATGGGTATGTAGTGACAACATTGTTTTCTTAGAAAGTGATGAAACAAAAGGGTTTTTTAAAGAGATTCTCATCTTTCTACAAATATAAATTATGTTTACTTTAAATTTACAAGTAGTATTATTCATTTTCTATTCAAATTACGACTAAAGTCCTGAATGATAAGCTAATTGGAAAACATCTATAGCTTTCAAACAATATTACATTTTTTCAATCCAAAACAATCGTCACATTCTATGCTTTGTATACTATAGGCTTAAAGAAAATTTGAATTTCATTAATTTTGACCAAGTTAGTCAAACATATAAGGTTTTATATATTTTTAAATTTAGCAATAAAAAAATCATAATTAGTATTTACTTGAAAAAAATTACAAAAAATATACATCGCGATAGGACATGAGTCCTTTACTTATATTTAAAATATTATAAAAAATATTATCATTTTATTGTGGTTAGGGTATTGAATGAGATACTTATTTTTTCCCTAAGTTAAATTATATTGCATTGAAATTTTAGAATTTTTAAATAGTTTTAATTTTTATTTTTTTAATTTTATTTTTAATTTTGCACTAACAAACCTAGTAGTTTAGAAATTAAATTCAATTTTTCTATAGATTCTATTGTTACATATTTTGAAATAATATAGATAACTTATTCAATTTTTTTTTATGTCAAATTTCCTAACTCTACTTTCTAAATTTTTTTGCCACTTAGGGGCCTATTTTTTTCCATGAGTGATCTGCACATTACCTAAATGAGATGCAAAATGACTGATTTTATTTTGTATTTTTTAGATTTAGAAATATTCCAAACTATACAATTCTAAACCCTAGATGAGGTGAAAGATTTCAATGCAAACAAGTAACTCTAAAATGATATCTTAATTCAATGCAAATAAGATGCAAAAGAATGCAATATTTAATCCTAAGATGTAATGAAAGACTTTAAAATCAGGAAATTGCAATGCTCAGTATGTTTGGTTCACCATTTATGTTTGGGTAACAAATAGGGTTAACAACAACGAGTTGACTAAGTGATAGACCACTTAATTTCTTAAAAAAAACAAAATAATTTATGTAATTATGAGGACCAAAATATGTAAATAAAAATTAGAAAATGACTATAATTATTATAGCAACTATAAGGGAAGTTCTTAGAGCATAAAAAGTTGTGTACCTTGTTAAAAACTTGTTGTTTCTAAGCTACAGAGGACTCATTTGCCTTCAATGGAAAATGGGTCCCTATTAGGATTTTTGAAACTTGGATTAGGGTCTTGTTCTTTGATGTTTTCTCTCTCAAAGTCTCTCTTATCAGCTTTTCGAAGTTTCTAGATAATTTTGTAGCTTCAAATGTTTGATTTTGTACTTTGAATGAAAAATTTGCAACTTTGACTTTTTTGCTCCAAACTTGCTCCAGTTAATCCTCAACCTCTAAATCTACAACCACACATTCAAGGGAAGAAAAAAATATTGTTTGTTAGATTATGGGGGTTTCCTTGGCCAAACCCCTTGTAGTTAATTAAACCAAAAAAATTAATTGAAGCACGAAATATGTAATTGATATCACATTGGATGATGTCTTGTGAAACAAATCTACAAACTAGTATTTAGTGGCCATGAAGAAAGTAAATCTTGGATCCTTGATGATGGAACCCATTAGAAAAAATTATTTTGTTCCATTTTTTAATTTTTCAATATCTAGTTTGGACCCTCATTTTAGGCTTAGGGTTATGGTCCTCATCATTGTTTTAGGGTTTTTGTTGCCAAAAACCTTCAAAATTGACCTACGAGTCTAAAATCCCTTGGAAATTCTATTTTTGCATTTACTTCTTGCTACCATTCCTCGATTATCTAAGTCACCTCTTGTGCCATCATAATCGATATTTTTACCACCCCCTTGGGTTAAGGTTTTTCAGTCACCAAATGCCCTTTTCAGCGCTTAAATTTTCCTATAATTGGGCTTGAATTTCATATTTAACACCTTAAGTCTTAAGTATCCATGCCTAAGGGGACTTTAAATTATTATTAGCCTGGTAATGGAACCCTTTTTTAAAGTTAACATTTATGGCATGTGCAAATTTTAGATTTAAGATGACTGTTCGATCATTGGAGGAGAATCTCAACTAATCCCCACATGCCCGCCGTGTTTTATTGTTTATTTAATTATTCGAATGGGCTGGCCAGTGGTTTCCATGTGTCATGTTAGATGATGGGACTAGTTCTTCCATAGGGTTACTAGGCAGAGCTTAGATAAAGATGAATGATAGATGTTTCGACACGTGTCTTCATCCAAACTGTTCCCTGCACCCCGATTCATTTTGTGCATTAAGGATAATTAGTCACACGGGCTGGTAGGCATTGGAAACATGTTTCCTACATATGGTGTGAATGATATATTCTTTTTATTGGAAAATGATATTGAAAGGGAATCTACGGTGGTTGTTGGGTGACATGGTCAAATCTCCACCACTCCCCGCCACCCCATTGAATTTATTTAATACTTATAAAATATCATGGGCTAGCGAGCAAGGTGACATTTGTCACTTCATGGAGGGACCCACTAGGCTTTGGATAGTGGATATTCTTTATATGGATGGAGATAAACGATTGATGACAGGTGACATGGGTCAATCCTGACCACTCCCCACCATCCTATGAGGGGCCCACTTGTATCTCCAGTTTCTCAGTGGGAAAGAGAGTGACTACCATGTGGAACATTTCAATGACCCCGATGGATTCTAATGGAGATGGAATGCTACAAAATTTGGCCAAGATCGTACTATGATAAAAAAATGGTGCCATATTATAATTTATTATTTTGCCATGTGTTTGGGATTTTGGCCATCAAATTCGTTAGATGTCGGTATACATAGGTACGTGCTGATATTCTAAGATTCAATCAAGATCACTCCCCATTATCCTGATGTGATGAGGTGCAAGTATAATATTTTCCACAGGCGAATGGCTAAATATGACATGACATGAATTGTTTAATACTAAGTATGTGATTAAATATGTTGACAGAGTGGGTTGCTATCCACTTGGGATTTTATGATTAGGAAAATTCATTAATCACATAAATTTTAAGCTTTTTCATAATTAGTCTTTTTTCTTATTATACCTATCAATTGATTTATCTTAATGTGTGATCAACAACTAAGATTCAAAAATTGAGCAGTCTATTGTTAGCTCACTCACACAAGCTTTTTCTTAAGAATTAATGGGGTGCATAGTTGCATGGCTTAATATAATGAGGAATTGATGGCCATATTTTTCATTTAGATTTTTTTATTTAGAGGTTGAAAACATAAGTTAAGTCTGAGAGTAGGTTGGTGAAAAATTTTAAAGGTATTTTGATAAACCCTTCCTCGGGTAAGTAGATACTTGTACTTTCTCTTTGATCAATTATTCTATAAGAGTTTGTGGGTTTTAGAATCTAGGGGTGGAGAGGGCTTTCTACAAATTAGGACTCTTCTTGTTCTTGTTCTTGTTCTTGTTCTAGTTATTTTGAAAATGAGTAGTTAGGCGAGTCTGTTAAGCTAGCTCGAAGGTCCAAGAGATTGAATTTTCTTGAATCCAAAGACAATGCTCTTAAAGATGAAGTTGAAACAAAGGGAGCTCATGAAAGACCAAAGGGTAGAAGGTCACATAGTAAATTTAAGAAATATGGTGTAAGGTGTAACTACCACATGAGAAGCCATATTGTTTCAAAAGAACTAGTCAAGTTTAAGGGGAAAGAGCTAGTTGATTATATAAAGAAGGCAAAGAAAAGATATAAGTATTGTAAAGCTTACCTAGGGTGATATAATTCCCATGTTGAGGTTTCTGATAGCCCTTCAAATAGTGGAGGTGACAGTGATCTGAAGTGTGGCCATTATACCCTTTCCCTGGTGCCTTCTAAACATTCTGATGAGGAAGCAATGATGGTTCCTCCAATTTCATCATGAATAGGGTGTTGGCGAGCATACTCTAATGTTGATGACTTAGAGTAGCATCTCTGCCCCATTTTTTTTTTATTACACCATATTCACCGCATCAGGATCTTCCTCTTTAGTATGTTTGTAGATTTTTGTTTTTATTTCTAATGTGGAAATCATTTTGGCTGGTATGCTAGAGAAGTTTCAGACTTCCTAACTTTGATGGTAGTTATTCTTTTTTTGGGTGGTATACAAATTTTTTCTCTAGCTATGAATGGAGAATCTTCTTTGGTCAACAAGGACAAGGTGATTTGATGCTAACAAACTATTTTTTTTGAAGGATGGGTAGTCTTCATTCAAATGATGTGTAATTTTGTCTTTTACTCTTCCATACTCTACAATGATTACATGTAACTAACTATGGAACATCTTAAACTCTGGTGCAAATAATTTTCAAATTAAATGAAATGTAACTATAATTGAGCCTAATTCTTGCTGCTCCCTTGTTCTATAAAAGGGATTTTACGACTCATTACAGGGGGTTTGAATTTTAGAGCTCAAAATGGTCTAGGTAAAAGCCTATGTCAAGGAAGGAGCATAATGTAGAAGAAAACAATGAACAAAACAATAAATTTTCTTGGTTATGGATCATGTATGTATGAATCTTAAATTATTTTTATAGAAGCCACAAATATAAAAGAAACTTTTAGTTCTCGAGCATGTACTCTACTATGTAATTCCTTTGTGGATTATAAATGAAAATGACCAGTGATATTTTTGTTCATCTCTAGTTGTTTTAATTGGATGTGTGGATTTGTTGTGGCTACAATTCAAATAAATGGTTAAACTCTTAAATAAATTCATAAGTTAGTGAGTGATGAGTATGGAATTTGGTAAGAAGTAGTGTTCTAGATGTAGTGAGTTGAATACTACAAAGTAGATAGCAATACTCCATCAATATCTGAATGAAACAGTTGATATATTATTGGTTGTTGCATACTTGACTCCACTATCCCAATTGATGAAGCACAAGTGTATTTTTTAGGAAATACTATAAGTAAATGAACTACTGATATGCCTAGCTATGGATTTAAAATGAGAAGAAAATTCATTAAAAAAATCATTTCAATTATGAAATGTGAGTTTCAAGTATTCCCTGATTTCTAGAAAATAGATAATAATTTACTCAAAGGTTTACCAAATCTTTAGTGAATTACATTTATTTGTATTAATATGAATCAATTTGTGTATAAATATGTTATCAATTACACAGACATCACTTTAGCAGAATAATAAACACCCTCTTAGGTCTCATAGAAGCTAACAAGTAGGAGTGAAGGTCTCAAAATCCTTTACTCATTTGTTGGCCTCTAGCTTTGAAGGTTCTTAAGCATAAGGTTTTCCTACTCTTAAGATAACTTCAATGTTTTGCTTGGTAAAACAACAACACTTGAAAATGATGTGAACAATTCTTGTAAGTAGATCATCAATGTTACATCCACTTATTAGATCAACAACACACATGTGTGCATCAAACCCTTGTCATGATGATATGATCTTGAATTGCTGCAATAGACTCTTGAAATCTACCTTGAAATTCCATATGAATGCTCTTGAAGTGCTCTATAATGCTCTCTTGAAATTAATAGAATGCTTCATAAATGTGTTAGGTTGCTTAGATAGAATTTCTAGGAGAAATAATGTTAATTAACCCCTTATTTATAATAAATTAGAAGATTAATATTCAAATTCAAATAATTAAGGCTGACACCAAATCTAGAAAGAAACTTTATTAAATTCCCACTAGAATGAAATTTAAAAAGGGGGATCTCATTGAGGGAGGACCCATTCACCACCTAGGGTGAATGGTTCTTGGCTCAATTTTCTAAGACCTAACCTCAGGGGATGAAAAGAGAAATAAAAAACCATTTTAGATCAACTAATAAAGGGGTTCTTATTCAGGGATGACCCATTCACCACCTAAGGAGAATGGGTCTTGGCACCATTTTCCAGGACATGAATTTTCCAAATTAAATGTTGTATTGTTTAAGTCATGGGTGTTAGGATAGATCTTTGGGAGGTGTGATAATTAAGGCTTAAATTTGAATTAAAGGGGTTAATTGACTCCAATTAATGAAAAATAATTAAGACCACCCTAGATAAATGTGAAAGTTCTTTACAACACTTTAGAACACTTAAATAAGGTACAAATTTAAATAAATTTATTAAGAAGGGGCCCATTAAGCTTAATTAAGTAAATCAATCCTATAAAAGTGTGAAAGTGTGTTACAACACTTCACAACACCTTTTGAAAGGACCAATTAAGGAATTTTTTAATCAAATAAAGGCCTTAGAATGATGTGAATGGGTACAAAACATGTAGTTAAGTCCATTTTATGTCTATTATCCAAATCAAGTGTGAAAAATGATTACTTTTTTTGACGCTTCAACTATTGCTAATAGATTTCAAGATACATTTATTGTGAAGTTTTAATTTTGGATATAGGTAAGGGGTTAGGTGAAGCTCCTAGTATGGATTGTTAGATTCCCTATTGAATGAGAATAAGCACTAAGAAATGGAATAGTAGTGATTATTAGACATACTTTTGTGTTATTAGTTTTCAACCTCTATTATGAAAGTGAAGTATGTAATGTTTTTAAAGAAACTATATAGAAGATCTTAAGCAAGTTGAGATGTAAAACTACAATATAAAAGCTTAATATTATGTTGTAAATGAAGTTTGAAGTACCTTGTGTAACTGCAATGTTGATATGAAAAGGCTTGTAGAGGTGTAAGAAAATGTATCATCAATATATGCATCCTTGTATGGTTTAAAGTGCAACCATGGTTTGTGATTAGCAGTAGATAGATTTTAAAAGAAGTTTCAACACTAAAAGGAATAGAGCCATCAATTTGAGTTGAATTAATGGTTACCCAAGTTTTATTCCACTTGAAATTAGAGATAAGATACCAAAATTTAGGGGTACAAAGAGTGAGTTAGCTAATATAAATGTGCAAGAATTCAATAATCTAGTGGATGATTATGAAGTTGATCATGAGGATGTGATCATGAGGATGTTTGTTCAGTCTTTGAAAGGAGATTCAAGAGATTGGTTCTGTGATTTACCATCATGCTCTATCCATTATTGGAGTGAGTTTAAAGTACTGTTCATGGAGAAATTTGGTGAAAGAATCAATGCTAGTTCTTTGCTAAATAAATTTATGATCATTGAGAAAGAAAAGAATGAGATGGTTCCATCATTTAACCGAAGATTTGCTAAATAATTGAGGGATATTCTTGAGGTTTTGAGACTAAGTGATGCAATGTGTTTGGTTGTTTATTTGGGATATTTTTATAATGAGATGAGCTATCTGCTAAGAGATAAGGATCCTAAAACCTTGCATCGGGCCTATGATATAGCCATAAACGTTAAAAGAAACCAAAAATATGGAATGCAAAGGAGTCATTTTCCTACAATTTTTTGTTGCCTTGAGACACCAAATATTGATCAAAGGTTTAAGTCATAGATTAAAAATGAATTTCAAGGCACTTACACCCCTATTGTTTCAGCTTGTAACACATCATTCCATAATGTTGATCACATATAACCCCAAACAAATTGTCAAGAAGTTGCATGCCTTTGTGATCTTACGATATCTATTCAAGCTCTCTCTTCCATAAGGTAACATGAAGGAGAATCATCATACGATCTCTATGAAAGATTTTTAGATACTCTGGCTACAATTCCTAAGTGTCACAAGACTAAAAATTTAGTATGCATTGATTTATTTTATGAATCTTATGAACTTGGCTTGAGTGTTCTGCCAAAGGAGTTGAATCCTGTTAGGCTTGACCAATTGTGTGAATGCATTTCTTGTTTTTAGAATATTTGATATGGTCATCAAAAGGCTATTATATTTTTAATTTGTAATGATAATAATGTTGTTGCCCCATATGAGTCAAGAAGTGAGGTATCAAATGAGGAAGAAAGGAGTAGAGAAAAGGTTGAAAATGAATACCTCAATGGAGAAAATGAAATTTTTGGTTTCAATTCTTTCGAAGATTCCACTACCTATGCTCCTATAGAAGACATAACACTATGCAACCAATTTGAAGATCTTGAACATAATGTTAGTGTCGATGAGTCCTCTTGTTGTAGTAATAGTGATGGCATTGAATATGATCATTCCTCTGTTGATCATGATTATCCTCATGAAGAAGAGATAGAATATTTTTTTGCAAATAAGAAATGTGTTAATAATGGTGGGAATGCATGTTTGTTTGAGATGGAACAAAGTTCTTCCTGTGAAGAGTTTTTAGAATGTGAGTTAAAGATATTAACTGTAGAGGATGTGAATGAAGTTGAAAATTTATCTTATGCTCTTCTAGTGATTGTAATAATTTTGAATACAATGATGATATGGAATATTTGGAGCTTTATGCTAAGGAGGCATAGGATTTTATGACCACAATGAATGTAATGGAAAATCCTTTATTTGATGAGCCTCCATCCTTATCGGTTAATAGAAATGGTGATCAAAATTGGTGTAGAGATAATCCACTCTTTGTTGAAAATTCTGATGATAAATATGATATGGGGTTAGAATGTGACCTTGAGAAAATAGAGAAACATATTTGTGACCTCCCCAAGGGCATTGCCTATGAATGTTTTACATTTGGTATGAATGTTGTAGACAAGGTTGATTTTCATGACTTTAACTACTTGTAGGAGTATGAATATGAGATGAGCATGAAATGTTATTTTCAACATGAGCATGTTTCATGTGATGAATATAACACATATATGTCATGTGATGATGAGAATTTTTAGTTTTTGCCTAATTATATAATATAGAATGACAAATATTACAATGGAAATGGTATGCTCAAAAAATTGTGGAAGATGTTAATGGAAATGATTGTAATCAAGAAAATTTTAGTGGTAACCACATTTTTTTTTCTTGTAACAAGAAGGATATACTCATTGTAATGGTATGGTGGAGGTAAATGTGGGTTGAGGGAGATAATTTCCTTCAACAGATTGGTTTTTGACAGGAGTAAGAATCAACCCTAATTTTAGTGGCCTGGGGCCACCAAATCAAATTTAAGCTAGGAAAATTATAGGGTGCATATTGAAAACATGTACCTCGGGGGAAGGATTTAGACAAGATGGAGGTTGGATCAACTGGTTTAGGTTTTTGTGGTCTATGTAAAAATTGTACATATGTTGGTGTACCATAGAAAAAAAAAAACTTGCTTGATTTGGGGAATAATTGATAATAAATTGGACTTAATAAGGCCTTGATTTGGTGTTGTGAGGTGTTTTTCACACCCACACTAGGTATTGGATCCTTTCAAAGTCATTTATTGACATTTCATAAATGTTTTGTAAAGTGTTGTAAAATAATTTCATGCCTCTCTATACTTAATGAACCCATCTTCCCTTAATTCAACATTATAAAATTATATATTTTCACATCATTCTAGAAGGCTTGTGAACATTGGATTTTGTGCCTTTATAGGCTAAATGGACCTAATTTTAGTTTTGTAAAGTGTATTTAATTACACTTTCACATTGAATTATGTGTCCCAAGCCCTAATTGACCTTCACATCATCATTAATAGGCCCCTTATGACCCCATATTGTGCATCCTGAGGCATAATTTTATCAAATACTCGATGAAATCAACATAAGAACTAGAATTTTTCATTTCCCAACAACCTAGCAAGCAAATGGACCCCTCTGGGACTAATCCACCATCTATTGAAAATGAGTCCCTCCTAGGTGGGACTGATTCACCCAAGGTTCTGAATTAGTCCCATTTGGGTCATTTTTGAGTTTTAAGTAGGAAATTCTAGAATTTAAGTTTATTATTCTTCAATGTCGACCTTATGGATCCAATTAATGGGAAAATAAGGTGAATTTCCTATAAATATAAGTCTCTAAACCCTAATTCATAACAACTTCATTCATTCACAATTCATTTGGAACATTATTTGTCTTTCATGTGAAGTCAAGCAAGCTAGGATTTTATCATTCTAATTCATCAGGATAGCTTCAAAATACATTCAAGGGAAGAATCTTCCTCTATTGCTATAGAAATTCAAGATCAAACTTCATGGAAAGGTATTAACTCCATTATTGCATGCTTCATTATATTCTTTCTTCACATTGGTTTAATTACTTACAAAGGGGTTTGACCAAGGCAAACCCCCATGCCCTAACATTCAACATTTATCTTTCTCTTCTTGTGCATTTGCAAATTTAGGCATCTAGGAATCTTGGAAATCATTAAGAATCAAGTTTCAAAATTGTTTAAGTCTTCTCTTCATTGTATAAGGAAAAATATCAACAAAAATTCACTTTCAGACCTAAAAATCAGACTTTCAAAGGTGGAAACCTATTAGGAACCAGAGTGCAGACCAAGGGCTCATGTTTGCACTTTTGAAGCTTCAAAAATTAAAAATTATAATCATTCACCATTAGTGGAAAATGAGCCCCACTACCAAGCCTGAAAATGGTTTGCTATAGTTTTGGATACCCATTTGTCTGAAACGGGTTCTAGGATAGTTTCTCAGAACTAGGACTAATTCGCCAAAAATAGAGAATGAGTTCTTGTAGGAATTTTTTTTTAGTATCGGTAGCATTCCAAATGTCATTTCCTATTTCCATCAATTTTTCAAGTGCCCACTTTCAGTTTCATCAAATTTTGTTACAATTTTCCTTCATTTCTAGGTGATTTTGCATATCATAATGTGTTTTCCAACAAGTTGCATTTCAATAGTATTCACTTAGTAATCAATAGATTTTATCAGTTATTTGCATTTATTTTATCTCTTATAGGAACATTTCATTCATATTTCCATTATACTTGCATTAGTTTGAGTGAACCACCTAGATTCTGTGTGGGGTCTATCTCTCTCCTTTAGGTGAAAAACCCTAATTGAGCAAGATAGTAATAGCATCCTAAACCACAAAAATATATGGTACATTTTGGTGAACCTAAATTTAGAATACTTTTTTTTTATTTGGAGTCTTTCATCATAGATCTAGCTTGCATTGACCTTGCATTAGGGTTTTCATAGATTTGCATGCTAGGTTTCAAATTTTGCATTCATGAAAAGTGCTTGTAGGTTGCATTTTTGGCATCTGCAATCATTGAAATTCTCTGAAATTTTCCACTTTCATCTTAGGTCTACATCTCACAACATCAAGAGCATCAAAATCCATTGAAAATTTCTAAATTTTTTGCAAAAAACCCTTACTGGGACTCATTTTCCATTTTGGGAAGATTAGTCCCTGTCCAAATTTTGGACTATCTATTACAATGTTAGAAACCTCATTTTTGTGCTTCCTAGGCCTACTAGTATCATATAGTATAAGTCTAGAAAGTTTTGAAAATATTTTTTTTATGCATCCAGCTCAAAAACATCAATTTATGGTAGTCATTTTTGAAATCATTTCATTTACAAGCATCATTTGATCTAAAAATGCACACATTTCTAAAGTTTTGAATAATATGGATAAAAGAAATTTTCACTTTTGCATACACAATGTTTTTATTCATAAAATTTGCATAAGTTTGATAAAAGTTGTCTTCATTCTTACATATACATTTTTTACATTCTTAAAGTTTTGCATACATTGGATAAAAGTGTGTTGCATATTTGGACATACGTTGTTTACATTGTTGAAACATTGCATGAAATGGCTACATGTTCTTTTAACTTTTGTTCACACAATGTTAGTGTCTTGCATATTTAGACAGGATAAGAAACATTTCCTATCCCCTCCCTATGAGAGTGTTTATGTAAAAGAGACTACAACCTTGGACATTTCTAATGATCATATGTGTTCCTCTCCTACTATCTCTCCTATTGGTGATGAAAATATTTGGGTAGAAGAACCAATCCATGAGAGTTTTGAGAATACTAGTTGTTTCTCTCCTCTTACCTCTCTTACTGGACAAGACACTGATAAACAAGACAACACAACCATATGTAATCATGTCAACAACATTTTTTCTTCTCCTAGTATCTCTCCTAGTTGTGAAGTAGATACTTTGATGTTAGACAACACACTCAATGAAGTTCATGAATATATTAGTTGTTCCCCTTCACCTAACGATACCCTTATTTATCCTGAAAATTCAACCATTGTTCATTCCCCCAAATTTTGCATTTAAATTCCTTAGAAGAACCAACCCTTGAATATATTTACTGCCGAGACAGGACTTGAGGCCATGGAGATGGGCCAACACAAAGACAGTCCACCACACACTGGAATTTGTCAGCAACATTCATCCACCTCACCTTGACATCTGGCTGAAACAGGCAGACTACAAACCCACCATCTGGCTTCCCATTTGCCACCAATTGGCATTTATTTCACAACCGGATCACCGAACGAATCCGCAAACTGACGGATCCATCCAAGACTCGTAGTGTTGCATACCTCTATTCATATCATGCACGAACCCCTTCCATACAATCTTCTCCTAGGGAGACCATGGATTCATGCTATGAAAGGAGTCCCATCTACCCTTCATCATACAATGAATTTTAGTACAATAACAAGATATACACGGTTGATGGAGATGAGAGAAGCTATGAATCGACTAATCTCAACACTTCCAACTCCCCTAACCCTTTCATTACTAGATAAAAACTTGAACCTTTCCAGATTGATCCTATCTCTTCAAAAAAACTCTTTCATGATAATAGGAGGTCATTAGATTCTACACCTCCTTTCAATAAAATTTTCAAAATCTTACCCTCATGGTCCATAGAGTCATATACAAATGATTCATTTTCAGACATAAGTTCTAGTAGCAATTGGGATATCACACCTACCTTTAAGGGAGAGTGCGAAAAATCACAATCTCAAAAAAAAAAAACCTTGTGTTCCATTCAATCAACTTAGTTCTATCAAATCACCCCATGTTGGTAATGGGGGCTATATAATTCCCATTCCTCATGAAGGAATGACACATAACATTAAAAAGGATTTATGCTCTTGTAAAGAAACCAATCCTTCTCACAAATACACACCCCCTTCACCTAACTTGGAAGATTGTTATGGTATCTGATACAATCTCCCACCTACACATGGATATAATGAACACATGAAAAAAATAGGCATATCATACTCTTTCGAGAAAGATCTAGGGGTATCTCCATTATCTCCACTCTCATCTTAGACTTTTCACAACAAAACTCAACATCTCAAAGAGTGTGGTGCTCTTCCTTGTGTGGAAGCACCTAGTTCCTCTACCTAATACTTACTTTTTTTCTATTCGACTTACCTTTTTCCTACACTAAATGGGGCCAAGGGGTTCGATAGCCTTGTCCTCATGTCACTTGTCATTGTCTCTTTTGACTAGTTGTTAACCTTTCATGAATTCATAAGAGCAAGCTTTGGATGTGGAATTTTTTTTTTATAGTTGGCCTTGAATTTCATATTTAATGCCTTAATTATTAAGCTTTTGTGTCTAAGGGTCAAATTACCATTGGCCTAGTAATGGCCCCCTTTTTTAAGGTTAACATTTGTAGCATGTGCAGATTTTAGTTTAAGATGATCATTCAATCATCGCAAGAGAATCTTGGCCATTCCTCGCAAGCCCGCCCCATTTTATTGTTTATTAAAATATTTGAATGGGTTGGTGGGTGGTTGCCACGTGTCATGTCAAATGATGGGGTTAGTACTTCCACACGGTCAGTAGGCAAAGCTTGGAGAAAGATCAACGACAAATGTTTCGACACTCATCTTCATCCGGACTATTCCCTACATTCTCGTTCATTCTATGCATTAAGGATAATTAGTCACATGGGCTAGCGAACAATGCACATGTTGTGCCTACATATGGTGGACCCAATTCTTCTTGTGATTGATGAAAAATATCAAAACGAAATCTATAGTGGTAGTTGGGTGACGTGGTCAAATCTTCATTGTTCCGCGCCACCCCTTTTGATTTTAATTAATACTTATAAAATATCATGGGCTAGCAGGCAAGGTGACACCTGTCACTTCATGGAGGGATCTGCCATGCTTTGGAGATGGCATATTCTTTATATGGACAAAGATCAACGGTTGATGGTGGGTGATGTGGGTCAATCCTAACCCCGCTATCTTGTGGAGGGCCGACTTGTATCTCCAATTTTTTAGAAAGAAAGTGGGTGACAACCACTTGGAACATTTCAAAGGCCCCGATGGATTCTAATGGAGCTGGAATGTTGCCAAATTTGGTTGAGATGGAACTATGATAAAAATGGTGCCATATTAGAATTTATTCTTTTGGCATGTGTTTGGGATTTTGGCCATCAAATCTATCAGATGTTGGTATACATGGGAAAGTTAAAATAAAATTAGGTAGGGTATAGGTTATATTATGAGATTGAATCAAAATTTCTCCCTGCTATCCTATTGTGATGAGGTGCAAGTATAATATTTCCCACAGGCGAGAAGGTAAATATGACACAGCAAGATTTATTTAATACTAAGTATGTGATTGAATGTACTGACAGAGTGGGTGTCTATCCACTTGGGATTTTATGATTATGAAAAGGAATTAATAACATACATTTTAAGCTTTCTCATAATTATTTTCTTGGATTGTAACTATCTATTGATTTATCTTAATGTGTGATCAACAATTGAGGTTCAAAAATAAAGCAACCTATTGTCAGCTCACTCGAGCACAAGTTTTTTCTTGAGAATTAATGGTTGGCACGTTTACATGGATCAATATAACGAGGAATCAATGGCCATATTTTTCATTCATAGTTTGTGTTCAAAGGTTGAAAATTAAGTTAATTATGAGATCAGGTTGGTGAGGAATTGTAAAGGTATGATGATAAACCTTTCCCTAGGTAAGTAGCTACTTGTACTTGCTCTTCTCAATTATTGTATAACATTTTTTTGGTTTTAGACTCCTAGGGTAGTGAGGGTTTTCTATGAATTTGGAATCTTCTTGTTCTTATTCTGGTTATTGTGAAAATGAGTAAGTTAGGAAAGTCTGCTAAGTGAGTCCAAATGTCCAGGAGACTTAATTTTCTTGAATCCAAGGAAAATTCTCTAAAAGGTGAAGTTGAAACATACAGAGCTCCTGAAACACCAAAGGGTAGAAATGTACATAGGAAATTTAAGAAATATGGTGTAAGGATTAATTACCACCTAAGAAGCTAGACTATTTCAGAAGAACTGGTCATGTTTAAGAGGAAGGAGTTGCTTAAGTATCAAAAGAAGGAAAAGAAAAGATGCAAGTATCATAAAGCTTACCTAGGGAGACACAATTCTCCCATTGAGGTTTTTGATAGCCCTTCAGATAGTGGAGGTGACATTGATCCAAAGTGTGGCCATTATCCCCTTTCCCTAGTACCTTATAAAGATTCTAATGAGGAAGCAATGATGGTTCCTCCAATTTCATCATGAATAGGGTGTTGGCAAGCATACTTTGATGCTAATGACTCAAAGTAGCATCTCTGCCCCATTTTTTTTATGGCACCATAACCACTGCATCATGATAATCCTCTTTAGCATGTTTGTGGTTTTTGGTAATGTGAAAATCTTTTAGGCTGGTGTGTTGGAGAATTGTCAGAATTTTTAACTTTGATGGAATGTATGTTTTTTTTGAGTGGTATACAAAATTTTTCTCTGGCTATGAATGGATAATCTTCTTTGGTCAATAAGGACAAGGTGATTCGACACTACTATTGTAACAAACTATGCCTTTTGGAAGACTAGCTGGTCTTCATTCAAATGATGTGGAGTTTTGTCTTTTACTCTTCTATACTCTGCAATGATTACATGTAATTAACTAGGGAACATCTCAAACTCTGGTGAAAATAATATTCAAATGAAATGTAATGTAACTATAATTGAGCTTGAAGCTTGTCAATCCCTTGTTCTATAAAGGGGATTTGAGGGCTCATTATAGGGGGTTTGAATTTTAGGTATCAAAATGGTCTAGGTGAAAAGCTAATTTCAAGAAAGAGAATACTGTAGAAAATATCAATGAATAGAATAGTAAACTGTCTTGGTTATGGGTCATGTATGTATGAATCTTAAATTAGTTTTATAGAAGCCACAAATATAAAAGAAAATTTTAGTTCTCAAGCATGTACTCTCCTATTTAATTCCCTTGTAGATTATAAATGAAAATGATCAGTGATATTTTATGTGTCTCTAGTAGTTTTAATTAGATGTGTGGATTTTTTGTGGCTAAAATTCAAAGAATTTGTTAAATTCTTAAATAAAGTCATAAGTCTATGAGTGATGAGTACAAGATTTGGTAAGAAATAGTGTTCTAGATGCAGTGAGTTGAATACTAGAAATTAGTATAGCAATAGTCCATCAAGGTCTAAATTAAATGACTAATATATTATTGGTTGTTGCATATTTGACTCCATTGTCCCAATTGATGAATCACTAGTGTATTTGTTAGGAAATATTGCAATTAAATGAGCTAGTGATATGCCTAGCTATGGATTTAAAATGAGAAGAAAATTCAATAAAAAATCCTTTCAATTATGAAGTGTGAGTTTGAAGTATTCCCTAACTTCTAGAAAATAGATAATAATTTACTCAAAGGTCTACCAAATCTTTAGTGAATTACATTTATCTGCAATTAATAGGAATCGATTTGTGTATAGATGTGTTCTAAATTAGATAGACATCACTTGAGAACAATAAGGAACACCCTGTTAGGTCTCACAAAACCTAAAGAGTAGGATTGAAGTTCTCAAAATCCTTTACTCATTTGTTGGCCACTAGATTTCAAGGTTCTTAAGCGTAAGGGTTGGCTACCCTTTAGAGAACTTCAAGGTTTTGTTGGAAAAAACACCAACAATTGAAAATGATGTGAACAATGCTTGTAAGTAGATCTTCAATGGGTATGTGCAAGATCATGATGGGCCAAAAAGTGGTGATATGATGTGTACGTGTAGGGTATGTGGCTGATGACTTTTTTTATACCCAAAATCGATGAAACAAAAACAACTTTTAAAGGAGATTCTTAGCTTTGCACCAATATAAATTATTCTTTACTTTGAATTTAATAAATAATTATTATTCATTTTCTATTTGAATTACAACTAAATTCCTGATTGATAAGTTGATTGAAAATAATCTATAGCTTTCAAACGGTATCACATTTTTTGAATCTAAAATATGCATCACATTCTATGCTTCGTGTACTATACGATTAAATAAAACAAGAATTTCATGAAGTTTTAAGCAAGTTAAGGTGGTCAAACATACGATTTTTTTATATTTTTTAAAATTTATAATAAAAAATTCATAATTAATTATTTACTTAGAAAAAAAATACAAAAATATATGCATTACATCAGGACATGAGTCCTCTACTTATATCTAAAATATTATAAAAAAATATTATCATTTTATTGTGGCTAGGGTATTTAGACAAAAACCTACTTATCTTTTCCCTGAAATTTAAGTACTAGTGCATTGAAATTTCAAATTTTCACCAAATAGATTCTTTTTTTTTTAAATAAACATAGTAGTTTAGAAACTACATTCAATTTGATACAGATTCTATTCTTACATATTTTTGAAATAATATAGATAACTTATTCAAGTTTTTACTTCAATTTTCCTAACTTTGATTTTTTTTAAATTTTGCCACTTAAGGGCCTATTTTTTCCATGATGATCCTACACATACCCCAATGCTACATCTAGTTCTTAGGTCAACAACACACATGATTTCATCAAACCCTTGTCATGATGATATAATCTTGAATTGTTTCAATAGACTCTTGAAATCTGCATTGAAATTCCTTATGAATGCTCTTGAAGTGCTCTATAATGCTCTCTTTAAATTTCTAGAATTCTTCGTAAATGTACTAGGTTGCTTAGATAGAATTTCTAGGAGAAATTATGTTAATTAACCACTTATTTATAGTAAATTACGAGATTAATTCTAAAATTCAAACAATTAAGGCCGACACCAAATCTGGAAATAAACTTTATTAAATTTTCACTAGAATGAAATTTAAAAATGGGTGAATCATTGAGGGAGGACCCATTCACCACCTAGGGTGAATGGGTCATGGCTAAGTTTTCGAAGACCTAACCTCGAGGGATGAAAAGAACAATAAAAACCCATTTTAGATCACCTAATAAAGGGGGGTCCTATTAAGGGATGACCCATTCGCCACCTAGGGAGAATGGGTCCTGACACCATTTTGCAAGACTTAAATTTTCCTAATTAAATGTTATATTATTTAAATCATGGGTTTTAGGATACATCTTCGGGAGGTGTCATAATTAATGCTTAAATTTTAACTAAAGGGGTTAATAAGCTCCAATTAACCATAATTAATTAAGACAAACCTAGATAAATGTGAAATTTCTTTACAACACTTTAGAACTCTTAAATAAGGTACAAATTTAAATACATTTATTAAGAAGGGGCCCATTAAGCTTAATTAAGTAAATAAATCCTAGAAAAGTGTGAAAGTGTGTTACAACACTTCACAACACCTTTGTAAAGGACCAATTGAGGAATTTTTCAATCAAATAAAGGCCTTAGAATGATGTGAATGGGTACAACATATGTAGTTAAGTCCATTTTATGTGAAATATCCAAATCAAGTGTGAAAAATGATTACTTTTTTTGACACTTAAAAAATTGTTGATAGATTTCAAGATAGATGTATTATGAAGTTTTATTTTTGGAGATAAGTAAGGTGTTAGGTGAAGAGATTAGTATGAATTGTTTCCCAAATATTTCATGAGACTATGGCCAAAGATTACACCTTTACAAGGGTCAAGGAGACAACCCGTCGAGGGTGGTTGTATAACAATTATGTTCAAGTATCAAGGGGCATAACTTTACAAGATTCGAGTAGACAACCTATTGAGGGTGGTTGTGCAGTAAATATCGTCTATGGTTTTTAAGTTCATAAGGGAAAAACTCTTAAATTGAGCTCAGAGCTTCTAGAGGAGTTTCACTTGATTAAAGATTTTTTCTTCAAGGAAGATCTTCACAAAGATGTATATACATTTTGTAATCAACAAGTTTTACTATGTAAGCCTTAAGATGGGGTTCATTGGTCAAGTGAATAAGATATTTTATGGGGTACATTTGTTAGAACAATGCAATAAGGGGGTAATTTTAGTGAATGTTATTATAGCAGTTTAGTATCGCATTGTTAGGGAAGGTAGAGGTGGATGTACTAACCACATCCTCTGTATATCAATTTTTCTACATGAATCCATGTATCCTCTCATCCTTTATCCATGCTTACTGGTAAATTATCAAATCAATAACATTCATTAGATTTTCAAACAAATTACACTATCAATTGATTAAATAATTCTAATTATTTGATTAATTGTTGTAATGGTGAAAATCGGGTTCCACCATTTTAGAAAATGGAACAAGGGGGGTGAGACCCTCCTATTTTGCTAACATAACATTCAAAGAGACCCCTAGAGATCTCAAACTAGGGATGAAATTAAGGAAAGGGATCTACAATAGGGGTGCTTTAGGGTATAATGAAGGACTAGAGAGGGGTTTTGAACAATCAATTTTGAGGAACTATTCTATGTGGTTATCTTGTACTCTTAGGGTTTTTCACCTAAAAGGATAGAGATAGAACACTAAAATTGATGTGGTTTACTCAAAATAAAGTATGCAACATGGAATTATGACTAAATGAAATGATCTAAATGCAGCTAAGTGATGAAATTAAATGATTATGAATGCAAAAATAATGAAATATGCAATGTTTGAATACACATTGAGGTATACAAAAATGAACTAAAAACATGAACTAATGCAAACATAATTGAAAGAGGTTTAATAGAGTGCACCAAGAAGTTGAATGTTGAATCTTGGAAGGCTCTAAAAAATGGAAGAAATCACTATTGATCACCAGTGGGATTCATTCACCATTGATGGCGAATCAGTTCTCCTATGGGTAAAAACACCTAAAACTAATTTCCAACTATTGGGAACTAGATTCTAACAAAATCAACTTTTTAAGCCTTTAGGTGGGACTCATTCTCCACTAATGGTGAATCAGTCCTCAAAAATTTTGCAAATTCAAAGGTCAATTTTGTAGGTCCATATTTGCACTTGTCTTCTTGTTGGGTTGGCGGAGTCAAATCTAGAAAAAACGGGTTGTAGGTTGTCTCCAAGCTTGAATTAGGGTTTAGTTGACTTGAAAAACTTTGATGAATTTTTTATCACTTTCCAACAACTTATTTCTTCACAAATCTATATGCAAAAGTCTACAAAAACACATGCAAAAGGGGGAAAATGATTAAGGGTTAGAGTATAGGGATTTTCCTTGGTCAAATCCTAGTTTAGTAATCAAACCTTTAATTAGGAAATGAAATGAAATGAGCAGGGAATAATGAATAAACAACATGCAAATGTCCTAAAACCACCAAAACCTTGTTGAATAAGTCTAAAGATATGTCAATGGTTGCACCAAGATGCTTGATGATTGTTTGATTGAATGATGCTTTGATGCTTAAGTGGATGAATGAGATTGAAGGCTAGGATGAATGCTTGAATGAATTATTGAATGAATGGGTGAATGGGCCTTAAATGAGAGGAAAAAAACTTATTTATATATAAAAACTTATGGCCTAATTTCCCAATAATACATCATCACATTCTGAAATAAGGTCTTTTTAAATAAAAACCTGAAAGAAAATTTGAATTATTTTTAATTTGGACCCAAGAGGGACTCATTCACCACCCATGGCAAATGGGTCCCACCTTAGGCTTGTAAGTGGGTGTTGGGAATTAACTTGCATTTAATGTTGTTTGTTGGCTATACATTCAAAAATACACTTAATTAAGTCTTATGAGTGCATAAAGGGGTTAAATAAAGAATAAGAAAGGTGTAAATAGTGATAAAAAGCCTAGAAAAGCATGCAAGCTTGTTACAAGACTTTAATAGACTTTATAATAGGACTTGATAAGTGATAAAAAGGTGATTTTTATGTGAATTGTAATGGAAAGAGTCTAGAAAAGTGTAGAAATGTGTTACAACACTTCAAAACACCTTCGCAAGACATTGTAATTTGAATATAAAGGAACTAATGTGAATGTTTAAGTTACATTGCAACATTAAATAAAAGCAAAATAGACCAAGCATCATGGGAGAAATATCTAAATGATCATGAAAATGTCCAAGATCCATTTTTCTATGGTATAGGTTCACTGCCAAGCTAAGGCTTGGAAAGACTAATGACATGCAAGATTTAATGATTAACCTAATTATATGCAAGACTTCACTAAATGACCTAGAAATGGATGCAAAATAGAATAGAAAGCTAAAAAAGGTACAGAGGGGCATTTGGAAATATGTAGGAAATTAATTGAAGACTCGAAATGTTGAATATGCTAAAATTAAAGCAAATGAAGACTCATATGCCAGATTGGGTGATTTAGTCCCAAATTAGGGTTTTTGGGAAGGAATAGAAATCTAGCAAAGACAAGTCTAAAACTCTTGAAATATGGAAATTTGACTGTACTAGGACTCATATGCCAAAAGTGGTGAATCAGTCTAGTTTTTTCCTTTTCAAAGAATCAAGATCAAAATCTGCTCTTCAACTTCTATCTAATCCTCTCAAATAGGTTTTTGGATTTGAAATGTTGAATTTCATCTTGTAGATGCCTTTCAATGATCTTGTAGATGATGTGACAACTTTGAACACTTGAATTTTTTTGTCTAATCTTGATCCTTAGAGGGTATTCAACCTAGATCTATAGATCACATAGTAAAGAGGGAAAGATGTTGTTTTGTTAGTGGAAAGGGATTTTCCTTGGTCAAACCCCATTTTGGTAATGAAACCTTGTAATGAAATCAAATGATATAAAGGAATGATGAATGAGAAAAATGTAATGTTGAAACTCACCAAACTCTAGCAATAAAGTGCTACAATCATGGATGAAATGGATCCAATGGATATAGATCTTGACTCTTGCTTGAATTATGAAACCCTCCATCACAAATGTTGGTTTAAAAGCAAACATGATGCTTGATACTTGAATGATTCTCCAAAAAACTTGATAATTAGATCTTGAAGGCTCTTGAATGATCTTGTAAAAAATTGAATGCTATTGTGAACTCAAATTTTCTATAAGGATGCTCTTATGAATGTATTGGATTAAAATGAGTGAAATAACCTTGTATTTATACTTGTTTATGCCAAATTACCAAAAAATTACAACACCAAAAGCTTGCATCAAATATAGGAGAATGAAATCTTGCCAAGAATTTGAATTTAATTTAATTTTAAGCCACACGAGACTCATATTAAAGAAGTGGCACATGAGTCCTATTAGGCTAGGCTTTGGGACATATTTCTCAAGAAATTATTAAATTCATGTGAAATCCAGATCAAGGCCCTGAATCTTAGGTGGGACCCATATGCCCAAGGTAGTGTATGATTCCTAGATCACTAAATATAGGACACACAATCTAAAAATCCATGAATTATGATTGGATTTTGGTTCATGTCAGGATTATTTTCAAAAATATGCATTAATCAAGGATTTTGGATGCAAAATAAGGTTAATTAGATCTTATAGAAGCTCCATTTATTAATGAAACCTGAGATTAGTGTAAATGTGTGGTATAAAACATTACAACACCTTAAATAAGGTATAATTAAGTTCATTTAGTTCACAAGGGACCAAGACCTAATGTGAATGTGAAACACATTACAACACTAAATCAAGGCAACATTATGCTAAAATTAACAAGGAGGGCCCAAACAAATACAAAAAATGAAGAGTACTTTTTTTTTCATTACATTTAGCCCCCACTTTTCGGAGAGGAGGAACTTGCTTCAAACTCATGTGCTAAAGTAGACAAACTTGCATCAAGAGGGGTTCAAATGTACCAATGCTAGTAAGAGAGGATGAAAAATTATCAAGCCCCCAGGATTAAGGTCCTATGATGAACCAACATAAGCACAAAGGAACACAAATGTAAATGATAAAGAACATCAACAAGGCACAAACATACACTACCAAAGACATAAAGAAAAGTGAAAAATAAAATAAAAGGGGTCGATCAAGCTTCAAGTATTTTTATTGCATGTTATGGATCATATCTAAGTTGTTTGTTTCAAAAATACATGATCAATC
>VDFB02256132.1:48514355-48527844 GCA_007258455.2 Sequoia sempervirens
TGGAACACCCTTTAAATACTAGGATGTAAGAGATCTATTCAATAAATTTTTTGATCATCAAAGCTTGTGCCTCTCCGACAGCCTTATAGGAATTTCAATGAGTGGGGGACCAATTTATACCTCACTGAATACCTGGATTTTACAGAAAGTCATCTTTCTTTGTGTTGGCGAGAAAAGGTAGAAGGAAATGCAAATATAAAACATGAAAATGGTGATGTGCCAAAGCTTTTACAACATTTCAAACCTCAATTATTTTCCTATGAATGATATAATAGGAACAAAATTCCACAACCCTTCATTGTTGGGAAGAGAATGAGTAACAAAGGCTAAGAAAAAGCATAGTATAGTCTTTCAAATCTCCCCATGGGAAGCACTCATTAAGGTCCGATCAAGCATAACAAAGCTCCAAAATTTAGCATAAATATGCAGAAATTATAGAAACCCTTTCTCTTTTTACAACATAATATGGAAAAACAAAAACCCTTAAAGAAAATGGAGAAGTTCAATAGAAATAATCCAATTTTTGAAAGCTATCATTAAATCATAGAAGCCTACAACATTAAAATCAACTACTTGAACTATCAAATTAAGCTTAACATAGTGTTTTTATCATGAATGAAAACATAAAGAAGGAAATTGAAAAATGCCATAGGATGTACAGTTTCAAAGACTTCTTCTAAACAAATCAAACTTAAATATCAAATAAACTTAAAAATAAAGGTCGGATGCCAATCTGATGATAGTTTGAGTTAAAACAATATAACATGCCAGAGAATAGTAGTGTTCTATAAAATTTCAAAATTTGAAAATATCTCTAAAAACTAAAGAATACTAAATAACTTTATTGCATATGCTACTTACCTCTATTTATAGCTGGATAAACAAAACACCGCCACCAACATTCTAGAAGCAGAAACTACTAGATGCTTGTAGTTGATAGCCCAAGATTGGATCTTAGATCTTTTTTAGATCACAAAAATATTTTCTCATTAACTCCCAATTGCCTCATTAATTTCCTTTAGATATTTAGCAAATATTGCAATCTAAAAACAATTGAATCTAAGATAGCCTGGAAAAAATCTGATCGATCAACGATATAGGTTCATGGTACCGACTCTAAGGGTCCATCACCAAGACAAGAAATCCACCACTTTCTTAAAAATTCCACCTAAAGAGACCCTTCTACCAAAATAATAACTACTTTGGATGAATAGATGATGTGTCGAGCAGACATGAAATCTTGAAATTGAGAGAATGGCTTTGAGAAAACTCCCACCAAGATGACATGTGTTTCAACTTAAGCTTGAAGAGAAAAGCCATATACAAAAGATGTGTAACCACCACATGGTGCATTGCATTCTTTTGGAGAAATCTTCTTTTCATTAATTGTAGAATCCTTATGAAGTAAAAAAAGTAGAAGCCAAAAAACCCCAAAGAAAAAGAAAAATTTTCTTTATAGATCTGGTGACTCACAGGGGGCCTTTGCTTGTGGAGGTGTGGTCCTAGAGGTCTAAAAACTCTTGAATTTTGAGGAAGGAGGAATGTTGTACTTCCTTATCTAAATTAGTGGGCTCGATGAGAGTGTGGAGGATCTCATTTGCTTGATCTAACTCAAAAACTTCTTCAAAAGGAATGACTTCCCATCTTGATGAAACAACCCCAAGGTGGTAATAGAGCTGAGAAAGAGAGAATTTATTTCTCGATTTCATCAATAGTGGGTGATGATCTTGTACCTAGTAATTATATAGAAGTATAGATCTTATGTCTGATTGCATTAGTGATCTATTTCAATCGATAGTGTCTCTCCATTTGGTGAGAAAAGGGGAGGCAAACTGAAGTCAAGCAGAACATTGAAATCCTTTTTTATTTCATTGACCCTTTTATTCAACACTACCTAGCATTCCTTGATTTTTGATACAACTTTGTAGAAATTGAAAAATCCACTTGCTTTTCTTGAGGTGACCCTCTAATCTAGAATTTCTATGCTTCTTAGAGCTTTATCAGTGGCCTTACATAAACTCAAAATCAAGTTTTCTAACTCTACAACTCAGGGAGCATAAATCTATAGAATTTGGTTGGCCACCAAGCCAACCTTCTCATTCAATTTTGGAGCATCCCTTAAAAACTGTAGGACTAGTTTGAGAATGGAAATGACAACTATGATCCTTTCCCAGTGGGTAGATATCAACCTTTTCAATATCAAGAGGGTCCCAGATCCTTGTATAGTAGCTAATTCCTGATGGAAATGAAATTCTCTTTCTCTTTTATTCTCCTCCATCTGATTCATATCTTGGAGGGTATTTGTTAGTTCAAAATTCAACCTTTTGACATCTTGGTTGTGAGCCTAGAGAGTGGACTTAATCTACTACTTCTCTTTCTTTACCCTTTCCATTTCTACATGGACCTTTTGTATATAATCGAAAGCTTAAGATCAAATGTTGTCCAACTCCTTCTACATGATTTCCTAGATATGTTGGTACTCTTTGTTTGTCTAGCTCTCAGCAACAAGCTCAACTCTTAACCTTTCAATCTTAGCATATAGCTAAATCTGTTCATTATGGGCTTCTTCAAGCAACTAAGTTGCTTCCCCTTGTTGATCTTGTATTTTTCTTATGCAGGAAATCTTGACATCTCTGGCCTTGATTTCTTTCTATAGCCTATTCATCATATCTCTTATGCTTATCAAGTTTTCCTCACGCTTCTTCAATTTGTTGTCCAGCCTATCATAATTAGCGTATAGCACTTTCTAGGTGGCCTTAGCTAGAACCGCCTTGTTGCATGGGTGAGTTTCATTTAAGTCTAGACCCATGGCTCTGATGTCATAATTTTCCATCTTCATTTCTCCCTTGGGCTTGGATATGAGTAGCTTCATGGTAGCAAATCAACAAAGAATTCCACTTCATTGAAGCTAAAGCCTCAATCCTCTTTAGTATACTTCATTCAAAATTTTATTTTCATTTTCACTCTCTTGGTTGTCAAGCCTCTTGGTTGCATAAAATGACCTTGAGACTCCTATGGTGTTAATGTTGTGTGTAGTGAAATTCTACTCTAAAGATGCAAAAACAAGATGGAATGGAAAAGAAAAAACACTAACAAACATTCAATGATAAGCCTAAGTTAAATTAAAAAAAAAATACAAAAATGATATCTTTTACCTTGCTTGAATTGATGAGTTGGTTGGCACTTTTTTGATGATTTATTGTGTGCTCCTTTGTTGGTAAAATGGTTTGAAACCTAGCTCTAAATGATGGTAAAGTGATCAGGAATGCAATGGTAGATATGGGTATTGGATTGGATAGAAGATGGTGGCCCTAAGATGCTACAACAATGATGGATAGTATGAGAGTGCTAAAGCTGGCTTGAATGCTTGAATCCTTGATGGATAGTCAAATGAGGGAAATACCACTACTTTTAGGGGAAGTTCCTCTAAACCAATGGAGGTCCAAGATTGAATTAGGGGTGTGAGATCAGTAGATAAGGTGAGTTGAGAACTCACAAGCCATCACAATTGGAAATGTGGAAAGTGACATGAAAGAGAAGAGGCGATGTGGATATGACATGGAAAAGGGGAGTCTTTTCTTATCTCCCCACATCATGGGATGATCCAACAATAGAATAATTTTAAATTCTTCTAAAATCTCCCTTGGTTTTGGAGACTTGACCTTGGCATTAGGAGAGAAATTTTAATTTAGTCTTTTATTCCTCTAAGGATGTTGGAGAAATAAAGTGGAATTAAAAATTCCACATAGGATGCATGGGGAAATAATAGGAGTTTTAAATTCCTTAGAAGGTGGAGATGAATTCTCCAAATGAATAAAACATTTAATGAAAGTTGACTAAGGATACATGTCATAAAATGCATGAGGATTAAGTTAGCTTAATTGGGTGATTAAGGTTATGCAAATGTGGGATTACGAAGGATAATGAAGGATTAGAGGTAAGTGGGAGATTATGGAAGATGTGACCCTAATGATGATTAGGGATGTGCACACCCTAATCACACATTAAATAGATTAATTTGGATTAAAGAGGATTATCGAGGATGTGACATGAGGAGAGTGATGAACATGAATTAAAAATTCATTTAATTCATATAGGCTAATGACTAAATTAAATAAATTGGTCTATTTATTTAATTTAGAGATGAATAAGGTGAATAATATAATTTTGTGTACTCTTTTGCTTCTAAGATTTTGGACCTAAAAGGAGAGAGATAAAACTACACTTTATTCACTCAAGAACAAACCCTTGTTATTTCAATGGAAATGAGATTGAAATCTAACAAAGGGTGAATTCTAGAGAAAGGATAACAACAAATGAGGGTTCACCACCAAGTGTAAACTTGGAAAATGCAAGATGTTTGAAAACACACCTGTGATATTGAAACTAATACTAAATGACCTAAGAATGTAAGTAAAATGAAATAGAAAGTTGTGAAATTGGACATGTGCACCTAGGAACTTGTTGGAGATGGAATGGAGCTCTAGATCATTGAAAATTTTGATATTGAATCCAACTGTAGGACTCATATGCCATGCTGGGCAACTTAGTCTAGTTTTCTAAAAAATGTGCAGGAATAGGTTTCAGAAAAAAGGGTACTCAGATCTACAAAATTCTTATTCAGGCCTGGGAAGTGGGACTCATTTTCCAATAGTGGAAAATCAGTCCACTTTTGGATTTCTAGAAATTCAAAATAGGAAACTATAGCCCTCAGTCTACTCTACTCTTCTCAACAGGTTTTCGGATTTGAAACTGCAAAATTCAGCTTGTAGGTCTTCTCCAAGCTTCTCTTAGGACTTTGAAAACTTTAAATTGCTTTGATCACTTTTCTAATCTCAACTTCTTGGTAAATCAACAACCTAGCTCAAACCCTTGTAGTAAAGTGCTGCAAAAATGTAAATGATGGCTTGAATCGATGCATACTTGAACTCTAGCTTGATGTTGATAGATCTTGAATGCAATGCTTACAAATCCTACACCACAATTGTTAGCTCTAAAACAACATGATGCAAGAAATGTTTGACATGATGGAAGACACTTGAAGGAGCTCCTGAATGCTTGATAAGCTGCTCTTGAAATTCCTTGAATGCTCTTATGAATTACTGAAATTCTCTTGTGAACTATATGCATGAATGCTTGTAAAATTTACTAGGTATGAAAATGAGAGAAAGAAGCTTGTATTTATACTCAATTATGCAATAATTCACAAAATTACATCATAGGCTAACCTTAGGTCTTGGAGAATAAAAACCCGCTATAATTTTAAACTAAATTTGAATTTTAAGTTCAAGGGGACTCATTCACCACCCTGTGTGAATGGTTCCCACCTAAGGGGACTCATTCTCCCATAATGGCGAATGAGTCCCACCATAGGATTTTAAGGTGGGTTTTGGAATTTTGATGCTTTAAATGATATTTATCGAGATTATTCTCAAAAATACACATAAATAAGGCTTGTGGATGCAAAATGGAGCCAATTAAAGTATAAGAAAGCACAATTATTAATGACAAACCTAGAAAAGTGTGAAAGTGTGTTACAACACTTTATAAAACTTTGAAACAAGGCTTGGTAAATGACATGAAAATAGGTTATTTTATTAACAAGACCTTAGAAAAGTGTGAAAGTGTGTTACAACACTTTACAACACTTAGGTAAGGTACCATTTGAATACTTTTAGTTTAGAAGGGCCCAATACCTAATGTAAATGTGTTATCCACATTTCAACACTAAATCAAGGCAACATTAAGCCAAAATCCATAAGAAGGACCCAAATAATTGTGAAAAATGTTGAAGGACCCTTTTTTTGACACTACATAAGGTAAGCTATTTGATTGATTAATTAAATACCTTAGGGGACATTCAGATAAAGTGAAATATTAATCAAATAATAATTTTTTTAATTAATGTGGCTTAAGGATGCATGATAGAGGAATGCGAGGGTGTATTTGACCATATGAGGGTGGTCAAATTCAGGTGTCTACATTTTTCCCCTCGATAGAAGAAAGGAATGTTAGATGATGCCTTGGTATCACAAGAAAGTGGATAGGAAGGAAGAATGGAGAAATATGATAGAGTATGCCCCCTTGAGAGGGAAGATGGGGAAGAAAAAGGGGCCCTGGATGACTCCTTGATATGAAGAAATAGAGGGTACCACGTGATAGAGCATGAAAAACCATGAATAATGGCTTTTGAATGGAGGAAAACTATCATATGGGGTGCAAATGGCAGCTCACATAAGAAAAGGGGGAAATGGATTAAAAAAGGTTAATTAAAGGGTAAAAATTACCCAAAAATTAAAGGTTAAATGGGGTCAAAAATGAAAAATATAAATAGTAAATTTGAAAATTCACTATTCAACTAATTTTCATTTGCAAACTTCTCATTGCAAAATTCAATGAGAGAAAGAGAGAGAGTGGTGAGGATTGCTGATAGGATGAGCAACATGGAGGGTGATGCTAGGTTGATCCACCAAGGAGAGGAGGTGTGAGTGTACTTACAAGTGAGCATTACACTACTAGGTAGGTCATGAATCTTGATTTTGTAATTTCATTTGAATTTTAGTATATGTTTTAAAGGTTGTGCAAATTCGCAACAAAAGGATAGATTTTCCCTTCCAGACAAATGCATTTTCTTGTCTGGTGAATTGGTGAGGAAAGGGGTGGATGTGCATACTTTAGGGGTAGATGCACAGGGAGAGGGGAAATTACAGAATCGCCTCTCTTTGACAAGGGTGAACCTACAAAAGATATGGGCAATTGGATTAGGGGAAAGGTAGATGTGAAACCACCAAAAATGGAAAAGGGTAGACATGAATTCTCCCAAAAGGGGAACAAGAATATTCAAATATGTCCATTTAGGAGAAAGATGAATGCATATTCACCACTCAAGAAGAAAAGATAGGGATAATTTCATAATCATCCATGGGGGAAAAGCGATGAAGACCAATTCGCCTCTATGGATAAAAAGGGTGAATCCATGCCTAGAGTAGAAAGGGGCAAGGATGCTTGTAGAACTGGTGAACCTATGAAAAGAAACTAGAGGGATGAATTTGCACGCTAGATAGGAGAACAAGATAGAAAAGGGGATAGGTGAACCCGCATTACATAGAGGAAAACTCGCCAAACTAGGGTAGGGATGAAAAAATAGAAGATAGCAATGAAATGTTAGAAAGTTTGACAGAATGGTTGGCATGGATGCAGAGTTTTGAGACTCTAAGGACATGGGAGACGCACTCAGAAGTGCTTGAGGTTACACTTGAGGTGATGAACTAGGAGGACCATGTACCTTTGAACTAGGTGGGGTTACTCTACATGTTGGGATATCCCAACATTAGAGCACACCGACCTTTACTGATAGCACTGATGGGGCAGTGGAGCTCAGAGACATCTAGATTCCATCTCTTGACAAGGGAGATGATGGTGACCTTGGAGGACATATGGTGGATCTTGATATTTTTGATCTTTAGACACTTGATCAGCGTGAAACCTCGATGATGAATGGGTCAAAGTGTATAGGCACTGTTTGGAATAGTCAACCTTCCCATTTGAGGGAAGGAGTTAGATATCAATGTATGCTTGGGGATAGAGATGACAGTGTTACCATTATATCTATGTGGACTTATTAGTGGGATCCTCCTTCCTGATAGGAGTGGTTGATTTTTTAGCCTCAAGATGATTGAGGTGGTTAGACATATAGTGGAGAGAAGAGATGGTATCTTTGCATGGGGGCATGCATATTGGTGGAATTATATCAAGATATGCACATTGTAAGTTATAGGTGGGCCCTCAACATCATACATGTCACATTGCTCTAGGTATGGGCTTGGGAGCACATTAGAGAGGTGTGGTCAGACATCCTGATTGAGGGAGCTAGAGATGAGACATTGCTAGTAGCTTATTGGTGGGGCTACCAGTATGGCTAGAAATTGCACAACTAGGAGGTAGGGAGGTTGGAGGAGTTGTGGCAGTGGCTAGATGGATTGGTGGTTGGGGATATGAAATGGAGACCCTATATGGGAAAACAGTTTCAAGGATGGAGAGAGAATGATAGATGATGAAGGGGTTATTTGTTCTTGTAGAGTTATTTGATTGGATGAGACCCCTTTATTATAGAGCTGCATAGGCCTGATAGGGTTACCCATCAATATAGGGTACATCAGGAATTATGATAGAGTCATAAATGTTTAGATGGGTAAATAGGGAGTCCAAGGCCAAATGGGGAGAGCAAATTATAGTTGAGTGTGCTCATCAGATGTGGGAGAATTTTCCATTACAATATGGTCATGGAGGGGAGGAGAGGAGGATGTAGGCACTATGGTGTGATACTCAACATGGTGGGCCTAACATAGGCCAAGGAGGATTATCATAGTGCACCTAATTGTATATTCTCTGGGTTTTGGATCAAATGATGAGCAGGAGATGGTGAGGTTGTGAGGAGGAGGAGAGATGGGGATGTGGAGATGGAAGAGGTAGGAGGAGAGGAGTAGGTGATGGATGGAGATGCCATTGTAGTGGAGTCATTGGCCATGGTACCATTTGTGCCACCACCACTAGAGGATTGAATAGTATTATTAATAGGAGCCCTAGCCAGGCTAAAGATTGCAGAGCATAGATTTAGAGGGTCAAAGGCCAACAAAGATAGATTGCAGATAGAGTTGGGTAGGTTATAGGACACACAAAGAGGTGGAGACATGTCATTCATAGAGCTAGCCGATGAGGTAGGGAGACACTTAATGGAGGAATAGATAGAGAGAGAGATGATTTGAGGAGATAGTTGGATGAGGTTTCATGGGAGAGGGATGAGGCTCAGGAGAGAGAGTAGTGTGTAGAGGTGGTGGTTGGGGAGGCAGGGGCTCTATTGGAGAGAGCCAAGGACACAGAGGGCTAGGTGCAGATTGTATATGGTGAGAGAGATGAGGACGTGTGGAGGATATCATAGATGGAATCATAGATGGAGTAGATGAGGTTAGTGTAGGAGGCCTAGAAGTAGGAGATGTGGAGGATAGGTGGGAAAAGGGACAAATATTAGGTGGAAAGGGATATAGCAAGGGCACAGGTTGTAGGAGAGGTTGATGCCAAGATAGAGGCTAGATATTACATAAGTGCATATTTCAAGGAGGTTCCTGATCCAACACAGAGGATGCCTCCATATGTCAGACCATCTCTGTAGGTGCCAACACCCTCACATTCAGGTTCCACTCACACACGTGGTTATAGTGATTATTGGAAGACAACTCCCCATGGTCAAGGTTTTGTGCTAGACTCCCCACAGAGGTTAGATGTTGGGAGCAATGGATAGAGGGAGTGGAGATAGAATTCCTTGTTTTTTATAGGTGCAGGGTGGATAGGTTGCTTGACATAGGCTATAGATTCTTTTGTACAGATTGTAGAGATTGATTTGTTCATTGACTTGTTCATTCTTTATTCTTTATTAGTTTAGGACACCATGATGTGTCAGATGTACTCACCTATATTTGATTAGAGATCTACACTTGGACACTTATTTGATGGTCTTTCATGGACTCTATGACGGATGTTTTATTATGGACTTTCGTGGATTTTTATGATCCTTTTATTGTGGACTATGATGGAAACCTAATATAAACTATATTTTTTGATATATATGCTATGCGATGGACATTGTAGACACTATGTGATTATTATGTGATGTCATGGATGTTTATTATGTTCATCTATATGGTTATGATTATGATGTATGCATTTGATTGTGATGGTTTATGTCTCTCTATGTGGATGATATGGATTATATGCCTTATGTATAACACCTTTGGATGCATATAATATATGATATGATGATTGAATATGACATGGATTATTGCATTATAATGGTTAATAATGTATGTAAGATGCGATATGAAAATATGGGATGGACGCAATATGTGTATGTGATCATGTTATGGATGGATGTGCTAAATGTAATGTAATGAAATGCATATCATGAAATGAACTAATATGTTTAGAATAATAACTCTAAACAAAATGAAATGATAATGAAAATGAACTTAAGATGCTTAGAATAACCAATCTATATTAATCTAAACAACTTAAGATGATAATAAAAATGATAATGCAATGAGATGAAATGAACTTAAGATGCTTAGAATAACTAATATATATTAATCTAAACAAGTTAAAATGATAATGAAAATGATGATGCAATGAAATAATAATGAAAATGCAATGAACTTAGGATGCTTAAAGACTAATAGATCTATATTAAGCTAAACAACCTAAGATGATAATGAAAATGATAGTGTAATGGATAATGAGATGAAACAAACAATGATAGGTATGATTATGTAATGGTAGGGAGATGAATGATGATGGGTGTGATAGTGTACTTATCAAAACCATAGGAATCTTGATAGGAAGAATAGGATGAGGGAAGGAAATTTGCACAACCGAAATCACTAACCATAGGCTAGAGGGAGAATGGATGGGGATAAATGTGATTCAATGGGATGATAAATGAAATGAATATCTAATGCTAGTTTTCAATTTTAGGAGCACTAATTTTGGCTACAACATAAGACACAATACACAAGGGTATGAAGAACCAATCTAGATTAGTTTCAAATGAAAAAACACAAACACAACAAACAAGAAGGCTATCCCAACACCCCAAAGTCACAATGGATTTGGTTGGGCCTGATGTTGGAATAACCACAAGCATAAAGGATGCCACAAAATAAAACAAGACCATGTGGTTCTTTGTGGGTACTATGTGGGACAACCAAGAAGACAAGACACACAAAATCAAGATATGCCCCTATATTTACCTATCAAAGCACACCATGATATGATGGATCATGGAAACCCTAACAAGACATAATAGGAAGCTTGAATGATAAACAAAAATGAATTTTTTTTTAAAAGATCACAAAAAACTTCAAATTTCCTTTGCCATAGGACCCATAAATGGATGGTATTGATGAGGTCTAATTTAAGGAATGATACATCCTATTAAGACCAAGGATGGAAGATAGATTAGGTGATCGACATGACTTATGATACTTGAAATGGATTAGACCTCATGATACTAATGGAATTTTTTTGTTAGGAACCAACTAAATAGGGACACACTTGATGATACAACACAAGACCAAGACATTATACCCTAAAGACCTAGGGGCTCAGGGGCTAATGAAAGATTAGCTAGGTATGTGTAGGATCACGATGGGCCAAAAAGTGGCGATATGATGGGTATGTGTAGGGTGTATGGATGATGACTTTTTTTTACCCAAAATTGATGAAATGAAAAATATTTTTAAAGGAGATTCATATCTTTCCACCAATATAAATTATGATTTGCTTTGAACTTAATAAATGATTATTATTCATTTTCTATTTGAATTATGACTAAAGTCCTGATTAATAGGTTGATTGAAAAACATCTATAGCTTTCAAACGGTATCAGATTTTTTGAATCCAAAACATTTGTCACATTCTATGCTTCACATACTATAGGATTAAAAGAAAAAATTGAATTTCATGAAGTTTTGACCAAGTTAAGGTGGTTAGACATATGAGGTTTTATATTTTTTAAAAGTTGTAATAAAAAATTATAATTAATTATTTAGTGGAAAAAAAAAATTACAAAAATATCGCGTCACATGGGTTATGAGATTGATATAATTATATCTAAAATCTTATAAAAATATTATCATTTTATTGTGGTTAGGGTGCTTTCCGGTGAGACACCTAGCTTCTTACTTTTTTTCCACAGAAATTTAAGTACTCGCATTGAACTTTCAAATTTTCACCAAATAGATTTTTTTAAAATAAACTAAGTAGTTTAGAAACTACATTCAATTGGCTATAGATTCTATTCTTACATATTTTTGAAATAATATAGATAAGTTATTCAAATTTTTATGTCAAGTTTCCTAACTCTGATTTTTCTAAATTTTTCGCCACTTAAGGGCCTATTTTTTCCATTATGATCCTACACATACCTAGCCTTGCCTATGTGAAAGTACATAGCCCTCATAGTTTGATAAAAGGCTAATGACTAATCATGGATAAAAAGTGGAAAGAGGACAGTGGATAACTTGATGGATGAACAAGACTAAATGGAAAAATTCCTCAAGGGCTGATCAAATGATTATCCTTGCCTACATGAAAGAACAAAGGAAATGTAGTTCAAAAAAAAAAATGAAAGACAACATGAGACCTAATGATGAATGACATGATGAAAGGTCCCTAGATGAGGACACAAGACTGACAAATGACACCAACTTATAGGCAACAAAAAACTCAAATTCAAGATGAAAGCTTAGCATTTAAGATAGCTGATCTAAATTGTCCAATGCTCAATCACAATATACCAAGCCACAGATAATGGGATGCTAATGGGAGGGATAGGTATGATAGGATGTGAGGATAGTATATGTTGATAGGACAGATGGAAGGATCAAATAAAATAAGACACAGCGTAGATAATGATTAAGCCCTTTATGAATGGTGACTATTGCTAGATTTTCACCAAATGTACTTATCCAAGGCACCACCAAGGGTTGTTTTCACCATAAGATGGATAATTTTTCTTTACAATTTTTGGATTTTTGACTTTTTTTATTTTTTTATATTTTTTTATATATTTTACTTTTTGTGGTATTTTTCATGTAGGATAACCTAGTTGACCTAAGTGTAAAGTTTTTTTAGATGCATAATGTTGATAGGCTCCTACAAGGGTTCCCCCTCAGGTGTTGGAAGATGATATGCCCTAGAACCATATTTTGTAGTGACCACATATGGACCCAACCAATTTGCTTCAAAATTTTGCTTCTTTTTCCAATCTTGTTGGGTACATTGATTCTCTTTCAGGACTAGATTACCAAAACTGAATTAGCAGGGATGCACCTTCTTGTTATAAATTCTCTTAAGATGTTGATATCATTGGAGATGATTATAGGCCTTGATACATTTTTCATCCAAGAGTTCTAGTTGACTTAACCATGCGAATCGAGCATCTTCATCACTGATGAGATTCTTCAAAGAGATTCAAAGTGATGGGATCTCAACCTCAATTCAAAAGATGGTTTTAGAGCCATAAATGAGGGAATATCGGGTAGTGCCGGTGGGGGTGTGGATGGATGTGTGATATGCTAAAAGGGTAGGATTAAGATGGAGGCTCTAATCTCCACGAATGCTATTGACAACCTTTTTGAGGATTTTAATGAGCATCTTATTGGTGGCTTTAGCTTGTCCATTACCCTCTGGGTAATAGGGGTTGGCCAATGATGCTTGGTATGATAGGTTTTGCAAAGGAATTTCATATACTAATTTTTGAAGGGCTTACCATTATCGATGATGATGGTGGAGAGGATACCAGATTTGTAGAGAATATGGTAATGGATGAATTTGGAAATATGAATACCAATGATTTCAAAGAGGGGAATTGCTTCCACCCACTTGGTGAAGTATTCAATGGTGGTTATGATGAAGCTATGACCATCATATGATGTAG